>PJEM01013430.1:0-40921 GCA_004023845.1 Helogale parvula | reverse complement strand
AGCACCTGGGTGGCTCAGTCGGTTAAGCCTCCGACTTTGGCTCAGGTCAATCTCACGGTCCTGGGTTTGAGCCCCGCCTCAGGCTCTGTGCTGACAGCTAGCTCAGAGCCTGGAGCCTGCTTCCGGTTCTGTGTCTCCTTCTCTCTCTGACCCTCCCCCTCTCTCTGTATCAAAAATAAATAAAAATTAACAAAAAAAAATTTAAAAAAAATTTATTTAGAGAGAGAGAGTGCAAGGCAGATAGATGTAGAGAAAAAGGGAAAAAGGGAGAGAGAAAGAATCCCAAGCAGGCTCTGCACTGACAGTGTGGAGCCTGATGTGAGCCTCAAACTCATGAGCCCTGGGATCATGACCTGAGCTGAAATCAAGAGTTAGATGCTTAACTGACTGAACCACCTAGATGCCCCTGGCCCCAAGCTTTTCAGGACCAGGCCTGGTGCTGATGACTGTTCTTTTTCTTTCTTTTTTTTTCCTTCTGCTGCTGCCTTTTTTTTTTTTTTTTAATATTTACTTATTTTGAGAGAGAGAGAGAGGGAAAGATCATGTGCTCTCGTGATGGGGGGAAGGGCATAGAGAGAGGGAGAGAGAGAATCCCATGTAGGCTCTGAGCTGTTAGCATAGAGCACCTGACATGGGGCTTGAATCATGAGATCATGACCTGAACCAAAATCAAGAATTGGGTGCTTAACCAACGGAGCCACCCATACGCCCCAGCTGTTCCCTTTTCAGTGGCACCCATCCCTTCCTACGCAGACATCAGTCACGGAGGCTTGGTCTGGAACCTGTGATGAACTCAGCTAACCTTAGGCTCAGCTAACCTTTCCTCTTCTGGGTCTGTCTGAGATACCCAGGTACAAATGGTCCTTTCCGGGACCAGACCATACTTGAGATGGTCACCAAGAGTCCTTGCAGGTTCAGGGATGTTTCTTGGAACCTGGCATATACTGGATATGGCTGGATGGCAGATATTCAGGGCTGATCTCTGTCAGATTTGGCCTAACTGCCTCTCTCTGTCCCAGTAGCTACAACTTGGAGATTTCCACAGAGCTCTGTAGATTGTTCCATAGACTAAGTTAAAAAATACTTATATATGATGAAGGCTATGAAGCTCACTCCCCAGAATGATATATATATACACATTTTATGCGCCCTTGAAGTGCTTCCATGACTCCCTAAGGGGTCTGTGAACCCCAGCTTAACTTCTGCTCTGGAGGAAAAGGTCATCACTTTGCATGGGAGTTTAGGAGGTATCTAGGATCACTGTGGAGGCCTAGGGGAGAGACCTTATCTCTAGGATATCTCTGAGATGCTCTCCTTTGATCTCATTGGTCCTCCCTCAACCCTTTGGTGCATGTACATCCTGGGGGCTTCTGGCTGGAGATGGAATTCGGCCCAGGAGCAGCTGGCTCTAGTTTAGCCACCACATTCAGGCAGGAATCATGGGAAATGGAGAAGTCTTCAGCAGGTCTGAGGGCCAGCCAGGGTTCCTGAACCCAGCTTATCATGAGCTATCTAAAAGGCAATGGATGCTCTTTTCCTCCCTGGCTGCTTGAAGCTCAGCTGCCATCATGAACAACCCAGTAACTATCCGGACCAAGAAGTTCAAGACCAACCGACTACTTCAGCGGAAACAGATGGT
The DNA here is from genome assembly GCA_004023845.1 of Helogale parvula. Classification (NCBI taxonomy): domain Eukaryota; kingdom Metazoa; phylum Chordata; class Mammalia; order Carnivora; family Herpestidae; genus Helogale; species Helogale parvula. The sequence continues at coordinate 39,282 of PJEM01013430.1, read as the reverse complement.
CTTTGATGTTCTTCACTCTGGAAAGACAACAACCATACCTAAGACAGAAATTCGGGAAAAACTAGCCAAAATGTACAAGACCACACCTGATCTTTGTATTTGGATTCAGAACCCATTTCGGAGGTGGCAAGACAACTGGCTTTGGCATGATTTATGATTCCTTGGATTATGTGAAGAAAAACGCACCTAAACATAGACTTGTAAGACATGGCCTGTATGAGAAGAAAAAGACATCCAGAAAACAGTGAAAGGAATGCAAGAACAGAATGAAGAAAGTCGGGAGAACTGTAAAAGCCAGTGTTGGTGCTGGCAAAAAGTGAGCTGGCGATTGGACAACAGAAGGAGTAAAGATTCTGCAGTGGCTCTCTGGTGATCGTGCAGATTTTTCATGAGAGGATTAATAAACTAAGAACTTAAAAAAAATGCAATGGATCTACGTTACTAAAACCAGCCATCTGCATAAGTAAATCAGGTGTGTCAAGCATGTATCCCCAGACAGTGGGAGTGACATGTCTCATGGGTACATATGTTAACAGTACAAACTGTGCTGGACTCAGTAAGTGATCTCTGACTAAGGCAGAGATTTCGTTGAGACCTCAGCCAACGTGCTTGAGAACTGCAGAACATTTAACTGAACTTCAGATAAGGTGCCCAGTGAACTTTTTAAAAATAAGTATTGCCAAAACAGTTAATTTAATTTTATGCCTGATCAATGATGGTATATAGTTTAGCATGTTGATATTAAGATCAAAATGAGAATATATGATAAGAAACTGCAACCAAGGAGAGACTATATATCACAGTGTATATGATATATGATGAGATGTGTGATATATATGCGATATAATGAGGGACAATTTGGAAGAGTGAGGTTACCACCTCTGTATTCCTTGTTTAGCCAGGCTGCTCTGTGACCCTGAACAGAAGAATTTTTAGAAGAACAAATGTGAAAATGAGGAGCCAAAAAAGGACATGAAATATTGGGGTATATAGGCCCTGTGCCACCACCTCTCCCAAGTGGGCTATCGTTACCTGATCACTAGAAAAAATGGTCTTTCTTTGCCTATTTATCCCAGACTTACTGCGTTAGAGTTGGGTGGAGTCTTCTCAAGGTACAGGGCATACTGGCATGAAAAAATGGGACAACGGAATTCACATTTGTGATTCTAAGTTGTATTTCCTCCATTAGGGACTATCCTCTTAATTTAGCCCCATCATAGCTAGGCAAGGAAGCGGTTTTATTAAAATAAAATGGTTGAATTTGGGTGGTTACTTCGACTCTAGCCAAGAAGCCAGATTTATAATCGAGTTCTTTTGTTGCTTAAAGAGAAGGTAGATATGATGACAGAGCTGAACTGGAAACCTGGAACTGAAGAAGCGAATGCTTTATGTGAGAACATGAAGAGTAGACCTTAAAGAGTTTATAATCTTAAGTCAGAGCTGAAGCAAAGGGCTCTCAAATTCCATTAGACTCTCTAAACTGGAGTAATCTACTCTTTCTATCTTACTTTCTTAACTTTTTCTTTTTTCCTCCTTTCTTTTTAATTTTTTAATTCTTATTTTTTTTATTTAAAAATTTTTTTTTTAATGCTTTTTATTTATTTTTGAGAGACAGAGAGAGACAGTGCGAGCAGGGGAGGGTCAGAGAGAGAGGGAGATACAGAATCTGAAACAGGCTCCAGGCTCTGAGCTAGCTGTCAGCACAGAGCCCGATCTGGGGCTCGAACCCACGAACCATGAGATCTGACCTGAGCTGAAGCCGGACGCTTAACCGACTGAGCCACCCAGGCATCCCTCTTTTTAATTTTTTTTTAACAAACTCTACCATAAAGAATGGGTTTTGAGTTTTAGAGTCTACTAATGACTAGTGTTCTGATGGGTTACTGGCATTATTCAGCCCTTGTTGAATGACTCATCAAATCAGAGACACACTCAAGTGCCTGAGTGTTCCTTTGTCAGCAGCTGCTCTCTACCCGAACGTTAGGGAAGGGAAGGGCCAGGATGGGGGCAGTGGGAAATGAGTTTAGACCTCTAGGATTCTGGGCCACTTACTATTCAACTCTTTTTGCCTGTTCCATTTTGCAAATTTATTTTGAGACCATCTATTGCAACTTCCTCAGTTTTTAGAAGGCAGCTGGGACTTAAGAGATTTAAGGGGCTCATTTAGCAATTTAAACCAGATCTTGGCCTTTATTACAATCCGCTCTTTGTTCCCAGATCCTCTCAGACACTGACATCTTTTTTTTTTTTTTTTAAAGTAAACTCTGTCCCCAGTGTGGAGCTTGAACTCTTGACCACCAGATCAAAAGTTGCATGCTCTGCTGACTGAGCCAGCCAGGCACCGCAGACACTGACATCTTATTTGAGAATAAAGATCGGCTACTTTCCTAAGTCCTACTCACTTCTGTCCTGCCTCATAGTATTTTTTTTCATGTAAATGCAGAGTAGAAAAAAAAAATCACCTTAGACTTGTATTTGAGGCTCAGCTGTATTCCATGTTGACCGCGTGGCACTGGGGTAGTCATTTAACCTCTCTGGCCTCAATTTCACCATCTGTGAAATGGAACTAGAGTATGCACCTCCCATGTTGACTGAGGATTAAACAAGCATGAACATGAAAAGGACCAGGCAGTGGGGTAGGCCCACATTCAATCCTAGTCTTCTTGCCCAAACTAACCCCGTCTGATCTGTGACGCCTCAATGAATGTTCTCTCAAGCAAGCTCTTTTGCACTTCCAACCTTGGTTTCTCGTCTGTCTGTCTGTCTGTCTGTATAGGTATGTATGTATTTAAGTAGGCTTCATGCCCATCATGGAACTCAATGTGGGGCTTCAGCTCACAACCCTGAGATCAGGATCTAAGTTGAGATCGCAAGTCATGCTTAACCGACTGAGCCACCCAGGTGCCCCTTGGTTTTTCATATTTAAAACCAGGGCCTTGGATTAGATTATAGTAAGATCCAAGTCCTCAGCCTTCAGCTGGTTAGCTCCCTTTGCTCTGTCTTCTGGGTCTTTTTCTTTTTTTTCCCCTAAAACTGAATTTAGCCAATGAACTTTCTAGAGCACAAGAAATTCTTTGCATTCATGCCTTAATCCATAAAGTAAATTTTAAAAGAAGTCTTCATTTGCCCCGATTCTGGACCTGTAGGGGAGGCAAAGGGCATGGCTGAATCTCTAGGGGTTTGAATGACATCATTAGGCTCCCTTTTCATTTCTTAGTTCTGCTTTTCTGTGTTGACTTTCTCCAGAGGGCAGCAAGAACAGTCGTGAGCCTCAGAGTGAGAGAGCTCGGTCCTCTCCATCCCTTACCCCTCCGCGTTTCTGCAAAGCACAGAAAAGACACTGACTTCTTTACTTAGGTCACATACTCCTCTCTAGACTAATTACTGTGTCTTGTAGGTAGATGGCATACTCTAGCGATCTCAAGTAACAGACCATCTTGAGGGGAGGGGTGGAGGGCCACAAGACTGATGGCCCCACCAGAATTTCATGGACGAGCGAAGAGCAGTTTGCAAGAACAATAGTTGATTACTGCTCCCGTGGACTGCACACATCATCCCCATGCGCTGGTAGCTCCTTTGAGGCACTGTGGCCTTGGGATCTAAGACTGAAAAGGAGGCATATGGTCCTGGACTTCTGGCAGCTCCAAGTTGAAAAGTTGACACAAGCCACTGCCCCCACTACTGTCCTGTATTGTTTGCTTTGATTGGAAGAGAAACTCTATCATATTTTCAAACTTAATGACTAGCTACTACTGGCCAAGGACTTTTGCAGAAATTTCTCCAGAAACTATGGGGTGTACTCTTACAATGCTGTTTGGAGTTGCCAGGGTTCTTGGGCACCTCCGGGTCCTGGTTCAGCAGTAGACCATCAGCCTTTGCTGCGCTTTCCTTGGCTGCATTCTGGAGATAGGAGGCCAGGGCCAGGGCAGAGAAGTAGGTTTTTAGGGGTCCTTGAAAAGCCAGTTCAGCAGCTGGGTTCTCATCCACTATGGACAGCATTTCCACTATCATAAATATTCTCTAAGTTACTAAGTACCTAGAGAATTGCCCAGTGAATAGGGAATAGAAACTTTTGCTTTCAACAACTCAGAAAAGGGAAAATGTTCATGACCGAGCAAGGGTAGGAGTAGGTCAAATACTAAAATGTGATCCCTCTGGCTGGTCAGGTTTTAAGGAAGATACCCAAGGTTTTGGAGCGGCCCCACCAGACACACCTATCTGAATTACCTAAGAAACTGATAGACTATATGTCCCTTTCATGTGAATGACAGGAAGGTGGCCCCTGCAGGCAGGAGCTTTTAGCCCACACTCACACCCAGAGGTTGTTACTGGTGTTCTATCAAGTACCCAATAAAATTCAGTGAGCCTAGAACATAATAGGATCCCAATAAAATTTTGTTGAGTGAATAAAACCTCATGTCATGCTTTGAAAGCAGGAAGAAAACAACTCTTTCTCTTGCAGCCGATTTAACTGTCAAGTAAGTGTGTTGTGAGGCTGCATCTTTGGCTTTCAGAAACATTTTTTTTTTAAATAATAGTTTATTGTCAAATTGGTTTCCATATAACACCCAGTGTTTCTCCCCACAAGTGCCCCCCTCCATGACCAGAAACATTTTGATAAACATCCTTTTGCCATTGTTTATGGATGGCATATCTCATGGATCAGAATTAGTGGAACATAGACATGTTAAGATTTTCTCATATTAATGTTCCAGATAATATTCTCCTATGTAATGTTCCAGATTTCAATCTTTGCTAACAACAGGTGATCAGGGCTATTGGGGTTTTCCGTGTATTTTTTAGGAGGGATCTGTTTTTTGGGATTACTATCTTCGGCCACCAGATGGCAGTATTTGAACAGTAAATTCTTAATCTGTTTCATAATCCATAGTTTTACGTAATTCTTTTATGTTTCAGAATCAATGCTTCAAGATAAAATATGTAAATTTTTTTAAAAGTAAGGCTGACGTGTTTTTAACTGATCTTCTAATTAAGGTAGAAGTTTAAGAGAAAACCAGGGTATAAGTAAGAATACAGAACATGCACAGTTGATGATAAGGGAAGAATGGTTGGCCTGAAGATTAGACTCTTAACATTAGCTAGAGCCCTGGCTGAGGCCTGATTCTGGAATTTATCAGATGAAAGTTTTAAGGCATGTCAAATGCATGGTAGGCCTTGAAAATATGCTAGCTTATTTCCTCCCATTTCTCCATTTGACCCCAAGATTAGTAACTCTTGTTCTCATCACAAGTATAACTGGGAGTAGCACTGGGAGCAGACACGCCTGGGCATATCCTTGAAAAGTGAGGTTATTTTTACATTGACATAACTTTTGTTAAGCCTCTGGCGGTTTGATATTAGAGGAAGCACTGTCACAGCGAGACAAATGATATACAGAGAAGATGAAGGGGTTATGTGTGCATTTTCCATAGGTTAGCTTCCCTCAAAACCTCCTTCTGATACAAGAACTCAGTTTCGTTTCTATCCTCCAGCTTTTCTAAGAATTTTGTCTACTAAGCAGGTAGAAGAAATGTTCCAGCTTGAAACCGTATCAGAATATTAGAGCAGGAAAGAATTCTACAAACCAGGACTCCTGACATTTTGAAGGAGTCACAGATTCAGGGAATTTGGTGAAGACTATGGACCCTCTCTCCATACATTTTCAAACAAATCAATCATCCATGAATTTCCTAGGGCAAAGGTTCTCAGCTGGCATGTGTGTATATGTGTATATATCACATAGACTCTGATTGTTTCGAACCACCTAGTAGAATTTTTTCCCAAACCACACACAGAAAGTCACTCTACTATCATGGAAAGGCATCTAATGCCCTTGATGCTCTGGGTAGACAAATGTGTTATTTTTTAATTTTTTAAAAGTTTTTAAAATCTTTATTTAGTTTTGAGAGAGAGAGACAGACAGACAGAGAGGGACAGAGCACAAGCAGGGGAGGAACAGAGAGAGAGGGAGACACAGAACCTGAAGCACGCTCCAGTCTCCAAACTGTTAGCACAGAGGCTGATGCAGGGCTTGAACTCAGAAACTGTGAGACCATGACCTAAGCTGAAGTTGGACGCTTAACCAACTAAACCATCCAGGAGCCCCTTGGGTAGACGAATGTTTAATCTCTTGCCTTGAGACTCTGTTAAAACTCTTCAATCTGTTAGCCTCTAATGTCCCATTGAGTGGTTTGAGACACAGAAATGACTGTTATAACTCCAGTGACAAACTTATATCCTTATTAAACACCAACAGTGCTTATATTCCCAAGTTCATGCTGGGAGAAAATATACTAAAATGTTAATTAGTAGTCATCTTTGGATGGTGAGAACGTAGGTAATTTAAATTTTGTTATATTGTGCAGATTTCTTTCCTTCCTTCCTTCCTTCCTTCCTTCTCTCTTTTATTAGAGAGAGACAGACAGACAGAGAGAAAGAGGCTCTGTCTCACGACTATGAGACCATTGACTAAGGCTGTGACCTGAGCTGAAATCAGTAGTCAGACACTTAACTGACTGAGCCACCCAGGCACCCCTGTTATGCAGATTTCTAATTAGCTACAATTATTATGTATTTAGGAATGTGAGAAAACCTAGATTTTATTTTTTAAAAAGCAGATCACAAGAGAACATAAGCAACATTCAGTTACTTATATTAATAGCTCATAAAACAAAAAAATGGCTAGTAATTTTAGTAAGATCCGTTCTCCAGACCTCTAGAGGCAGAAAGACATCCTGTAAGGCCAAATTCCAAGCTGTAACAGATTCAGTTGGGCCTGAGGACACAAATGAAGGTAAATTCAAGTTTTGGATCTGATTTCCCTTTTACTAGATCTAGAAAAGTAGATTTTTCTGTTTGCCCCCAACCTTAACCTCTGTTTCACAGAGATATCAACTACATTTTGTTCAGAATTCTTCTCCTAGAAACTTCCTATTTATATTCACAAATCTCTTTCAGCAGCCGTTGAGGTTCCATACTTCTTTACCTTGAGTATTACAAGTTGATGTGCCATGTTATATTAAGTTCCATCCTTTAGTTCTGGGGATGAACCCTCTTGGTTCCTGAGGGCTACACTTTCAATGTTGCTTGGACTTGAGGAAATATTTTTGTTGGATGGGGATGGGGTGGGGGGTGAGTTCTTAGATTAGTTCATGTGTGAGAGCTTTGTGGCCTGGAACCCAGACTTCTGCTATAAAGCACGAGGAGACGAAGGGGAGCAAATGGGACCTGAATGAAAATTAGGAAGAGAATGGTTAGGAGTTTGACTTGCTAGGTCAGTTCTAGGGTATCTTCTGTGGTGGAGAAGTCAGTCAATGGGAGAGATGGAATAAGAGGGAGGGGTGAACATTTGGGGAAGACTTTGAGGCGTTTGGGAAGTGGGAGCTTTGGAGTGGTCTGGAAAACCAAGGAGGATCCGAGGGGAATTTGGAGAAGGGTTTTTCTCCCTGGATATAAACTGGATCTCTTAATGTTCTTGATAGATGTTAGCAAAGATTATATACTTCATTTTCTTTTTTTGGAATTTTGATATCTGTTGTTCTTATTCCTCATATCTTGCATCGTGTGTTTCTTGATTGCATTTGCTAGATGTTTTCTTATATTTATTATAAAGTGTCATTTTTCAGAAAAGTAATTCTCAGATTTGTTACTTTCATGACTGTCTTTTGTTTTTGCCCTATTTCTTTAGTCTTTATTATTTTTTCTATATTTTTTGAGTCAAATACTGAGTTCATATACATTAATATTAAAACATCTCTTTTCTTTTTATCAATTGAATTTTTAAAATTGTGAAAATATTTACGACTGTGAACTGAATGCTGGGTTTTACTGAGACTTACGGAGATGGCCTTGGCTGTTGATAGCCAGCAAATGTTTCTAATTCCAACATCTGAGCCGTCAGGTTTCCTTGTGTCTGTCAGAGAAGGCATATGTCCAAGATGGTAAAATGAAAATGGCATGTTATCCCTCCTGAGGATAAGGTTTTGTTCCTTGTATGCCTCACAGATATTTTTCCTTCCTGTTTTCTTATAAATGAGTCGTTACATTAGGGTGTTCTCATCTCTTTTCTCCTTACCTGCACTGCAACAATGAAACAGTATGGCCGGATAAGGCTCTGCTGTTAGTCTTTTATAGTTAAACGATTTTAAGCCTCAACATTATCTTTTCAAGATTGGAATTTGCATTTCAGCTTTATTTGTACAACAAATTTTGTCTCCAGTTACAGGATTTTTAACTTTAGTGAAGTACAACTTGTTTATTTTTTTATGGATTGTGCTTTTGGTATGTAAAGTCATCAACAAACCTAGGGTCACCTGGATTTTATCTCATGTTGTCTTCTAGGAGTTTTATAGTTTTGTATCTTACATATAAGTTTGTGATCTTTTTGAGTTGTTTTTTTGTGAAAGGTATAAAGTCTGTGTCTAGATTCATTAATTTTTTTGCCTGTGAATGTCTAGTTAAAGAATTTTTAAGCATTGCCTAGTGGGGAAATTTTTTTATATGAAGTGTCTCAAGTGTCTCTTCCTTTCTTCCCTCCCAGCGTTTTCTTCCCTGTAATGAGAATCTGTGATTAAAGAGAACACTTTGAAGGGAGAAACGTAAAACTGCCAGCAGAAGGCTATGCAACTTAGACTAGAATGTGAGCCCTCCACTCCCCATCCCGCTGGTTATTCTTCCTCTGACAGCAGTGCGGGTGGCGATGGTGGACGCCGTCCCTGGGCTGCATGTGACCAGCAGTAGGGTTCCTTCACCTCCCACCTGTGCCCATTTGCCAGTTGACAGGCACCATGGAATGGGAGCAGTGTTTAGAAAACCATGCATTTACCTCAGTATCATAATCCCAAAGTCACTTCACGATTTGGAGGAAAATGAGCAAGGGCAGCTACCACCAATGGATGGTAAGTGCGAAAAGTCAGTTCTTCATAGAAGGTGTGATTGAATTGTCACAGTTTGGAAGGAACTTGTCACAGTGTGTGATCTGCCCAGAGGCACTCTCCAAAACACCACAAAATCCTTCAGGAATCTTTTCATCCTTTTGAAACTCCAGTTTGCATTTCCAGTAGCCTGGCTGACCTGCTGAGCACAGTGTTCTATAAAGGCAGAGTTTGTTTTTTAGTTACTGCTGGTGGCAGGGACACCAGAGTGGCATTTACTTTTTGGGAAAGTGATGGGAACTCATTGGTAGCACGATGGGCACAGAGAGGGTTAGGCTGCCCAGGCATAGGGATGGGCAGTGAGGACAGGGAGATCTTTGGGGACAAAAGGAATTCCCATGCTATGTTTGCCATGAGAAAGAGAAATTGGTCCCTTCAGGATGAGGTTGCTTCCCTCTCCTGCTGGGGACTAGGTAATATGGTCTTCTGGGAATAGAGGCTCTAAATAGACAGTATGGAGGCTCTGTTTGTGCCAGTCACCAGCCTTAGCAGGAATGCCATGGGGAAGATGGCTTTAGTTTTATTTTGTTTGAGGAGTTTACAGCTCAGGGTGGTTATGATCCAGTCTAAGGTAGGGAGTGGGGGGGTGGATAATCAGAAGACAGAACTCTTTCCTTACGTCCAGGTGCCCCCTTCTGCATCCACACATAACGTGTCTTATAAACTGGCTACTGAGCCTTGAGTTTCAGTCACGGCATGTTAGCAGACAAGTTGAGAATGAGCAAGCCTGGCTGAGGTGAAGGCAGTAACTTGGATGGCTGGGGCATGTTATGTTATTTTTTCCTTAGTCCCTTTCATATCAGCACCTGTAATACCATCTACCCTGAAGGATTACTGAGAGTATTTTTAAAAAACGTTTATTTATTTTTGAGAGAGAGAGAGAGGCAGAGAGAAAGAGGTAGAGAGAGAATTCCAAGCAGGCTCTGCATGGTCAGCGCAGAGCCTGATGTGGGGCTCGAACTCACAAACCATGAGATCATGACCTGAGCCAAGGTCAAGAGTTGGATGCTTAACCAAATGAGCCACCTGGGTGCTCTTGTAGGATTATTGAGAGTATTAAACGGAATGAGGGTAAAGCACTTGGTAGATGGTCAGCAAATAACTATGATGATTATGGCAAAGAATTGTTTTCAAAGGAAACTTAATAGTAGAATTGGTTTAATCTATTTATTCATAGGAATTCTTATTTGTTGGGGGCACCTGGGTGGCTCAGTTGGTTAAGTGTCCGACTTTGGCTAAGGTTATTATCTCAGGGTTTGTGGGTTCGAGCCCCGCGTCGGGCTCTGTACTGACAGCTCAGAGCCTAGACCTGCTTTGTATTCTGTGTCTCCCTCTCTCTCTGCCCCTCCCCTGCTCATGCTCTCTCTCTGTCTCAAAAATAAATAAACATTAAAAAAAAAAAAGAATTCTTATTTGTTTGTTTTTTTTGCTCACATAAGGAATGATGCAGAAATGAGTAGTTTTAAGATTCATTTTGGTAAATGCCAAATATACCCTTGGACCAAATAAAATGTTCTTTTTAAAAAAATTTTTTTTAATGTTTTTTATTTATTTTTGAGAGACAGAGAGAGACAGCGCAAGCCGGGGAGTGTCAGAGAGAGAGGGAAACACAGAATCCAAAGCAGCCTCCAGGCTCTGAGCTGTCAGCACAGAACCTGATGCGGGACTCGAAACCACGAACCGAACCGTGAGATCATGACCTGAGCTGAAGCCGGACGCTTAACCGACTGAGCCACCCAGGCGCCCACAAATAAAATGTTCTTGTTCTTGACAAAACAATCCATTTTAATGCAAAAGAATTTCAAGTAAGATAAATTAGTCCCTCCTCTAAAGATAAGGGCTTGCAGCACTAGTTTCGACATTAATTAATAAACTATTAAGTTTTTGAAGTGGGAAAATAATCTGGTAAGTGAAGATTTTAAACGAATTTACTTCACAAGTGTCTGGAGCTATGGTCAACTTTAAGTTAAACTCCCTTTCATCTGTCCAGGTGTGGATGAACTCATTTGTTGTACCTGTATGAAAAGTAAACATGTTGTAGAACTATAAACACCTGCCGTTATTATAGATCCATCCTCTGGGTCCTTTGTTATGGAAAGGTTTTCTCTGTGTTCTATCCATACAAAACCTCTGAGACTTTAAACCAATGTGACTAATAGCAAAGATGATCAGCAGGGCATCTCCTCCTGTGGCTCATCTTTCCGGATGGGGCTACTCGATACACGGAACATATTGTGTTTTGCACATTATCTGCTCCTTATTTAAAACCTGAAGGGGAGTTGTCCAAAAGGAAAGCGAAGGACCTTTAAAGATGAACAATGCCGGCAGATTCTTTGCTCACAATCATGATTGTAGGCGAGGCTAACAGGACTTTGTGTTATAGTTAAAAGTGTTTCTGAATTGCTTTTTAGTTTCTCCTCACTGTATTCATATGACTTTCTGTTTCTGAAGAGAAAAGACCTAATTTTTGTCTTTTTAACAGAATTATCTAATTGCACAGTCATTTTCAACCATACAAAAGCCAACATCAAAAATGAGCCAACAGGAATAATTATGACTCACAGAAGAGGTAAATGATCTGATATGTAGTTCTTGTATTTTGAGGGATTTAATTTGACATCAACAGAAAAACGATTTTTCTGAAGAAAAAAATACCATCCCATCCACAATGTATTTAGCTCTAGACAGTTCTATTAACAATTCATTTAGTGTGTTTCTCATTCATTTGGTGCTTAACAAAGGGGTTACTTTAGCTCTTGCATCTTAATTCATTGTTGTATGATTCCTCAATCTCAATTTTCATTGACTGGTGAGATAAAATAATTATTGTAAGAGATTTTAGTCTGTGCAGATCAAAACTGGACATCTCCGGGGGGGGGGGGGGTAAAAAAATATAAGGACATGTAGATTTGAATAATAGAATAAGTAAACTTGTGCTTGTGTGTGCCAACACCCACATGTACACATGCACTCATGAATATAGGAAAAAGACTTTCCAACCTTTAAATAAAGAAGAAACACTTTTCTCCCCATATGTGCCTGGACCATTTAAAACAGTTGATCCCGTATTTGACCACAAAGAAATTTTTGATACGCCTTTGTACTGTTTCACTTTTTGCAACCATCATGCTTTACTTCCATGATGCAAACAACCCCAGAATAAAGACATTTAAAAATGTTTGCTCTATTTCTAATGTTTAGAATAATGTGTGGCACATATTAGATGCTCACTAATGTTGGCTACATAAGTAAGCAAATGGATTTTAATAACATTTGTTGAGTACCTCCTATGTGCCAGGCACTGAACGGCCAGTATTGCCCGAGAGTCGTGTGGCCTAAAGCCCTCTGAGCTAAATGGACTTTGGTATGTCCCACAACAGACCAGGTGCCCTCACACATAACTAGCAGATAACTCATCTGCAGTCATTCCTTCAGCCCATGACAGGGTACACCTGTTCTCCAACTGCAGTGTACGGGCTTCTGCCGAATTGGTTTATTTATTACTTTTCATGTGCAGGTATACATTCCTCACACCTCAGGTGATAATTTAAAGAGTGAGGGAGGACTGATAAGGGCGTATGGACAAGGGAAAGCTTTCTCATACTCAGCATGCTGACTGCACTAGGTAACTCTGACATCCTCTCCAACTTTACCAAGAATAATTCTGCTGCCTCTAAGCACACTAGCTCTTTGGTTTTTACTTATGATTATTTTTTACTTGTTATCTGGAAATAGGTTCTTTTTCATTTAAAATATTTTTCATTAAAAATCTCTTTCATTTAAAAATATTTATTTCCTCTTTTCAAAATGTTGGCTCAGTTGAGGGGGTTGAGTTTTTGCTGTAATTGCTGACTTCATTAATTGTAATAGGCATGCCTTCTGAACTATATAGTGCATACTCGTTTTCTTAGACATTTTCTGTCAAAGTAAAGAAAGAGCTCATGATTGGATTAGGCTTTTGACTTGTTTCTTATTAGGCATTTGCTTACAATTTGGAAATGTTTGCTCCCCATAGGCAAAATTAGCATCAGTGTTAAAGCTATCACATTTTTCTACCCCAAAACGTGTTGTGCATCTTAATCAATAGTAGACAGAATAATAGGGCATGCCTGTGTTTTTTCTCATTTTTGTTTTTTTAAAATCTATTAATTATCAAAAGCTTAGTATGTGCTGGATACTGAACAAAGCTCTTTAAGCAATTTATTTCTTTCATTCCTCATAACAGTCTTATAAACAGGCGTGCTGAAGATAAATAACAAAACTAGCAACAGAAATTGTTCCTGGCTCCAAGTCTGTGCTCTTAACCAGTGTGCTATACTTCTGTCTATTCCATGGTCATATTCTGGAACTGGCCTTATACTAGGACACCTTCATTTTAGAAGAAATATTTAAAAATTTTAAAATATGGTTTTATTTATCTTTGAGGGAAAGAGACAGAGTATGAGTGGGAGAGGGGCAGAGAGAGAGAGAGAGAGAGAGACAGACAGACAGACAGACAGACAGAATCTGAAGCAGTCTCTAGTCTCTGAGCTGTCAGCACAGAGCCTGAAGCAGGGCTCACACTCCTGAACCATGAGATCATGACCTGAGCCAAAGTTGGATGCTTAACCAACTGAGCCACCCAGGCGCTCCAGAAGAAATGTTTAGAAGAAAATGTTCATTACATCTTTTCAAGTAAAATTCAAGTGTCCTGATCCCTGATTCCAGCCGCCAGCTTTTCCATAGCTTCATTTCCACTCTGTTTTTCACCATTGTCAAGATTTTCAGTTCCTTGGTCCTTCTACTTCCTCCCAGTTTAGTAAACTCATCTTAGGCTTTCTTTTTTCTCTATGAGCCTCATGTTCGATCATCTAAAATATTCTCCCACAATGGGAGGCCTGGCTGGCTTACTTGGTAGAGCCTGTGACTGTTTTTAATTACTATTATTATTTTTTTATTTTAGAGAAAGAGAGAAAGAGCATGTGAGTGGGTAGAGGGCCAGAGGGAGAGAGAGAAGCTCAAGCCGACCCCACACTCAACGTGGAGCCTAAGGTGGGGTTTGATCTCACGACTGTGAGATCATGACCTGAGCTGAAATCAACAGTTGGACACCCAACGGACTGAGTCACCCAGGTGCTTCAGAGTGTGTGACTCTTGATCTCGGGGTTGTGAGTTTGAGCCCCATGTTGGGTGTAGAGATTACTTAAAAATAAAATCTTAAAAAATATTCTCCCACAAATGCTCCTTATACTTCTATTGGTAAAGCCACTCTACTATATCCCAACGTTGGATTGATGCCTCAATTTGCTTCCTTTGCTCCTGTCTTCAGATTAGCTAGTCGATATCAGAGAAAAAAAATCAGTAGGCCTTGTAATAAACCTTGCAGATTGGTACCACTGCACATTTATGGCCTTAAACTCTTGCTAGGCTCTCCTTTCATTTTGTGGCATTGCTGTTCTCAGGTTTCTTCTTCATTGTTTTCAACAACAGTGCCATGTCAGTACCCTTGTCCTGAAGTTCTCACTTCCCTTACTCTGAGCTAGGTTTTCTCCTGCTTCATCAAACAAATTGAGGCCATTAAAGTATCTTGCTCATCTTTCCATCCCTTTACTGCCACTCATCTACACGCATGCCATTCTTGAATTTTTCCCACAGGATAAGGGGCACTCTCCTATACAAATCCAACTCCTCACCTTGACCACAAGTCCAAGATGGAAGCATCTGTGTTCTGAGCAGGAGGATGGAGGGAAAGATGGGAAAGATGAAGAAGGGGATCAAGGACTCACACATGCTCTCTGAGGAAGTTTCCTGGAATCTCTTCCATGACTCTTCTTTTTGTATTATCCTGACCATAATTCAGCCACAAACCAAAGGTGACCAGGCTTTAAGGGCAGCTGTGAAATATAATCTTTATTTTGGGCAAATCCATGCCCAACTAAAATTTTTACTCTTACAGAAGCAGCACAGAATGGAAATTGGAGATATTGAACAGTCTTTGCCAATGTTCCTTTGCACATGAAAAAAATTGAGTTGCTTGTTTTTTTCCTTATTTATTACTTACATTGCAAATATTTTACAAATATTTGTAATCTTTAATTTTGTTTATGCTTTCATCATACAGAGGGTTTTTTTGTTTTTTGTTCTTTTTTAATTTGAGAGAGAGATCTAGAGAGCGAGCAAGCATGAAGGGGGAAGAAGGGCAGAGGGAGAAAGAACATCCCAACTAGGCTCCACACAGCACAGAGCCCAATGCAGGCTTGATGCAGAACTTGATCCCCCTGGGACCAGGACCCGAGCCAAAATCAAGAGTGGGACATTCAACGGACTGAGTCACCGAGGTGCCCCAGGCATTCCATTTTATAAAACTAATTCCTTGTTTCTGGATTTTATATTTTGCCTAAGTGGGCTCTCCTTGTCCATATGTTCTCATATTTTCTTTTGGTACTTTTAAACTTTTGTTTTTTTACTTTAGATCTTCATTACATGTGGTATTTAAATTTTGGTAGTGTGACATAGGGATCCATCTTTATTTTTTCAATTTTTATCTAACTCCAACTCATTTTAAACTTGCCTTCATTCTCATTCATTTAAAATGCCACATTTATGGTAAACTAAATTTTAATACATGCACGAATCTGTTATGGGCTCCCTGTTCCAGTTCTATTGAGTTATTACTAAACTCTCAATTTTCGTTACCATGGTTTCATAGAATTTCTTTATTCTTCACTCTTTTTTTTCTTTCCTCTTCACTCCTCCTCCTGTCTCTACTCTTACCTTCATTTCCCCTCGCTGAGCTTGTAGGATGCTCCTCTGAAGATGAGACAAAGTGATACAAGCTTCCATCTCTGTTTTCTTCACTGTAGAGTTTTTGTCCCTCTCGTACTCAGAACCTTGCATTTCTTTGCTGCTCAGTGTCGTCCCTCTGGAGCTTGCAGCGTGTGGGATGCTGCCATCGGACGGACTGCTGCTTATAGTCGACTTGTTCTTTGTGCTTCATCGTTTTGACCCTTTGTGTGTGTATAAAATCTATTTCTTTTTATGACTATATTTGAAATTTCCCCCCAAGTTCTCTGAAGATGTAAAATCAACTGTTGACATCAATATATGTGAATCTACCTCTTATTTCATTTTATTTATGTTTTTTGACTGCTGACTGGTTTCTTCAGGAAGGATGAAACTGTTGTCTGAGTCAGTGAGCTGCTGAATCACAGAATCAGGTAGCTTATGAATGTTACATGGTGCTCAGTGGTTTTATATGGCCTTGGAAACAATTTGCTGCCTAAAATTCTGGCTGAACTTGTCCTGGATGCAGATATTGAGGAAGTGTGGCTGGGTGGTTCAGTACCATGAGAAATAGGCACACCTTTCCCTAGGGCTTTATCTCTCCAGACTCTTTGGGCTACTTAGCTGCTATCCACTTTGACTTTCTCTATGGTCATGGCCTGCCTAATCAGTGTTTTTTAACATTTTATTGTCTTATTTGCAGTTACTTTTCCAGATTAACTTCCTATTCATCTTGTCAGAATCTAATAAAAAAAAATCTCAGAATTTTGGGGTGCCTGGGTGGCTCAGTCAGTTAAGCGTCAGACTTCAGCTCAGGTCATGATCTCACGGTCTGTGGGTTCGAGCCCCATGTGGGGCTCTGCTGACAGCTCAGAGCCTGGAACCTGTGTTAGATTCTGTGTCTCCCTCTCTCTGCTCTTCCCCTGCTCACACTCTGTCACTCTCTCTCTCTCAAAAAATAAACATTAAAAAATTTTTTTTTAAATATCAGAATTTGACTTTGATTACATCTAATTTATCAACTAATGGGAGGGATGTTAACCTTGTTGACCATGTTGGGTCATCAGAACATATTCTGATGACAGGACTTGGAACTTCAGTGGTTTTTATTAGTCTGTGTGTATGTGTGTGTGTGTAGGTGTATAGAATGGTGAGTGGGAGATAAACATGGAGTGCTTTTCTTTATGGTGTCGTTTCAATAGGAACTGTAGGGGGAAAGTAAATTTATTTGCTTAGTAAGCCATCTTGAATAGAAGCTCTGATTATTTTTACGAGATAAAACAATCTATATTTAAAAAGGAATCAGCATGACACCCTGGAGGTTGTCATGCTGAGTGAAATAAGTCAGGCGGAGAAGGATGGATACCATATGTTTGCACTCATAGGTCTAACAGGAGAAACCTAACAGAGGACCATAGGGAGGGGAAGGGGGAAAGAAAGCTGGGGAGAGAGAGAGGGACACAAATCATGAGAGACTATTGAATACAGAAAACGAACTGAGGGCTGAAGGGGGAGGGAGAGAGGTGGGTAGGGAGTGATGGTCTTGGAGGAGGGCACTTGTGGGGAGAAGCACTGGGTGTTATATGGAAACCAATTTGACAATAAACTATTATAAAAAAATAAAAAGGAATCAAGGCCAAATAAGCCAATACAGTTTGGTTTACATTAAAATGTTAATCAATGCACATAAAGTCACTGAATGCACACTGAAAGGTTACCATGGCAACAGTCATTTCCATGAAATGGTTTTAGATACTAGATTCTTGAGTGAAGGCATGCCTTGTTATTTGCTTTAAGGCATCTTTAGTGCACGCGCTCTCTCTCTCTTTCCCTTTCTCTCTCTCTCCCCCCCCCCCCCCATCTCCTTGGAGGATAGAAAATGGGAAAGGGACCTGCCCCTGACATAATTCTTTGATTAAAAGCAACAGAAATAAAGTTTTACCCATTGAAGCAAAAAAATATATTTATTGGTAGGATGAAAGGAAGGTTCACAGAGTTGAAGGAAATGTGAAGAGGGGGATTCAGAGGAGTCAGGAATACAGAGCAACTTTGAGTGTCCAGGAAGCAGTAATCACAAGATGGCCTCTTCAGGCCACCAGAAGAATGAGTGAACTCTTAACCATTTTCAGTTTTGTGTCCCTATGTTCATGGTTTAAATTCTAGGAAGTTTCTGATCTACCTGTTTTAAAAGAAAATTCTGTACACACGCACACACTTTTTTCTTGTAGAGAGGATTGTTGCAGAGAGATTCTTTTTTTTTTTTAATTATTCATTTAAATTCAAGTTAGTTAACATGCAGTGTGGTATTGGTTTCAGGAGTAGAACCCAGTGATTCATCACTTATATAGAACACCCAGTGCTCATCCCAGCAAGGGCCCTCCTTAATGCCCATCACCCATTTAGCCCATCTCGCCACTGACTTCCCCTTTAGCAACCCCCAGAGTGTTCTCTGTATTAAAGAGTCTCTTAAAGTTTGCTTCCCTGTTTTTATCTTATTTTTCTTCCCTTTCCCCTATGTTCATCCTTTGTGTTCTTAAATTCCACATATGAGTGAATTCTTTCTCTGCCTGAGTTATTTCACCTACCATAATACACTCTAGTTTCATCCATGTTGTTGCAAATGGCAAGATTCCATTCTTTTTGATTTCTGAATAGTATTCCAGTGTGTGTGGAATTCTTTATCCATTCATCAGTCAATAGACATTTGGGCTCTTTCCATAATTTGGCTATTGCTGATGCCGTTGGCAGAGAGATTCTTTTTTATTTCTTTTTAAAGTTTATTTATTTATTTTGAGAGGGCGAGGGAGAGAGTCCCAAGCAGGCTCTGTACTGACAGTGCAGACTTAGGGGCTGCACTCATGCGGGGCTTGAATTCATGAACCACGGGATCATGACCTGAGGTGTAGTCAGACCCTTAACTGAGCCACCCAGGTCCCCCGCTGAGAGATTCTTATAGGGGTTTATAACTTCTTTCTGATTATAAATCACAAGCCGTAAGAAATAGATTAGGGATGACCATACAAAGGAATGCTAGTTTCAAATGGAGAAAAACATTATGCTTGAACAGTTTCACTTCTCTGTGCAGTTTTTGTAAGAAACTTGTCTTTCTCTAGGACTCAGTCAGTTAAGCATATGCTTCGGTCAGGTCATGATCTCACAGTTCACGGGTTTGAGCCTTGTGTTGTGCTCTGTGCTGACAGCTCGGAGCCTGGAGCCTGCTTCGGATTCTGTGTTTCCCCCTCTCTGCCCTTTCCCCACTTGCTCTCTCTCTCTCTCTCTCTCAAAAATAAACATTAAAAGAATTAAAAAAAATACATACACCTGATTTCTTCTATGATAGTAGATTTAAAAAGATAAAAGAATTCTTTACAATTTTGCCCCCTTAAACTTAAATACAATGCAGTAAGTAATAGGGTGAGATAGTTACATGGTCATGGATAGTCCCAAGTTACAGTGTAAACCCAAATCACTAAGGAGACAGGGGGGCACCTGGGTGCCTCGGTTGAGCATCCAACTTGGGCTCAAGTCATGATCTCACAATTCTTGAGTTCAAGCCTTGTGTCAGGCTCTGTGCTGATAGCTCCAAGCCTGGAGCCGGATTTTGATTCTGCGTCTCCCCCTCTCTCTGCCCCTCTCCTGCTCACACTCTGCCTCTCTCTCAAAAATAAAGATAAAAATAAAAAAAAAAATGGAATGTACAACATGGATTTAATAAACTTATTTGGCACATATTATGTCAAGAATTAGGCTCAAGATCCACATATGAGTGAAAACATATCTGTCCTTAGGGGGGTGGGGGAGAGGTGAAAATGGGTGATGGGCATTGAGGAGGGCACTTGGGATGAGCGCTAGGTGCTATATGTAAGCCACGAACCACAGGAATCTACCCAAAAACCAAAAGCACACTTTACACACTGTATGTTAGCCAATTTGACAATAAATTATATTAAAGAGAAAAAAGAAAGAATTAGGCAAGAACTTCTGAGTTATGTACTTCTTGCACTTTCCTCAGCCCTGTGCTCTTCAAAGCCGCCTTCTCTCCCCCTTGAGAAGCTCACTCCTGGAGGAAGCCACTCAACCTAATCTTCCATTAATTTACTTCCTCAACTTCCTTCTATTGCTTCACCTCCATTCACTCTCCCCAGCTCTAAGCTTGAATACCGTTGGGGGGCTTGATTTGGCTAAAAGATTTTGAATTAGGAGAGGAAAAGAGAGTACAGGCTATTAGATTTAAGACTGGTTTTCAGTGGATATAGAACAAGTTTAAAAATTCTTCCCCCTTTCCCCCTACTGGTGTCCTATGAAGTTCTTCCCCGCTCTGTGAGAATACTTTTTTTTTTTTAGTATGATGTGTGCAGCCTGTGCAGCCCTAAGGCTGGGAAGGCTGGGAAGGGCTTGATTCACCCAAACAGCTTTCCTCTCATCATTGAAATTCTCCTCACATATCAGTCTGGTTATTTTCTTACACATTTGCACAAGGCATCTATGGCATGAGTCACAGTAAGAAACTCATCATAAGAATGTGCCAGATTGCAAAATAGATTTCCTTTCCCCCACTAATGGCAGATTCAAGATTTTTAAATTGCAGTCATTCAGTAGGCTTAAGGGTATGATTTTTGAAGCCCAATACTTTTTTTTTGCTAATATAAACTGCATTTTTTGACCATAAAAATTAATTCAAATTGTCATTTAATTTATTCTCAAGTTTAAAACAATTGTCTCTAGGGAGCTGTACTCTTCAAATTGAAAATGAATTTCGTCATAAATAAATATCACACCACAAGTGTCACCAGCATAGGCAGCAGATGCAACTCTACTGTTAATGTGTGTGTGTGCCGTGTGTCTATGTTGAGTGTGTGGTTTGTATGGCATGAGTGACCTGTGGAATCTGTGTGTGTATGTGATGGTGTGTGGTCTGTGTTGGGTATGTATATGTTATGTGCATGTGTTTGGTGTGTGTGTGGTGTTTATGGCATATTTTCTGTGATGAATAAGTGTGTGCTCTGGTGTGTGAGTGGAGTGTGTGTTGTTTGTGTAGTGTGTGCATTTTGTTTGCGTGATGAATATGTGGGGTGTGTATGTGTGGGTGTCTGTTTGTAGTGTTCTGCAGGGATTTGAGACCCAGAGCTTAAATTTTTTGGTTTAAGGGGCACCTGGGTGGCTCAGTCATTTGAGTGTCCAACTTCAGCTCAGGTCATGATCTCACAGTTTTTGGGTTTGAGCCCCACATCGGGCTTTGTTCTGACAGCGTGGACACTGCTTCGTATTCTCTGTCTTCCTCACTCTCTGCCCCCTTCCCTGCTTGTGTGCTCTCTCTTTCAAAAATAAAAAAAGACTAAAAAATGTTTTTGGTTTAAGAGTATCTCTGTATTGGGACCAATTGGCAAGGTCTTTACAATTGTTTCATCTCTTCAGAAATCATTTAGAAGGTGTTTTCTTAAGCTTAAGTGTTTGTTTTTTAGGAGGAAACTTCAAATATTATAAACTAGAAGAAAGTGAAAGTGCTGCATTACTGTAAATTTAGCTGACAATATGACATAATTTAGCAAACAAAACCACTTGTATACTGAGTTATTATACTCAGGGCTTTAAGATGACCCATCTCCTCTGCCTCTGGTATGTAAACTCTGGTCAGTTGCAACATATCTTTCTCTTCAGAGGCAGTTGCATGGAATGATGTGCCTCATTTTGGCATTTCTACTAATGGCCCTATGCCATCCCATGGGAGATGGTATAGCCAAGAGACTGAGAATGGGAACTCTTGAGTCAGAACACTTAGATCTAAATGCCGGCTCTACCAACCAGGTGAGGGCTTAACCTTGATGAGTTTCCTCATCCATGAAATGGGGTAATAGTGGTATTTGCCTTGCAGGGGTGTTAGTAGGCTTTTATGAGATGTTGCCGTAAACATGGTACTTGGAGCAGAGTGAGTATGACACGTAATGTGTGTGTAGTAAGTATGTAATGAGCACGTGTGTTGAGGTTGGAGGGGATCTTTTAGGGATATGGCTGTGCCATATGGAGGGGAATGGAAGCTGTTAGTGGACCATTTTTTGCAAGATTTATCATGAATGTAATCCATTTAGTTTGCCTATACCAATTAGATTTGTGGATGACCTCTTAGCTCTTTACCCCAACCAAGGATTAATAATGTGTCTCTTAATGAATGCTTATGAGGGGTTTTAAATGGCATGCCAGTGATTCTAGGTCAGGCCCACTGTTAGGGCAAAAGTCATTTGAGCCAAAGTGCTCTCCCTCACATGTTGAAAAACTGGCCCTACCAGCTATTTGTTCCCTGCTCTAGAATAGGTAAATATCTCAGTGATGGAGAACTGTACTCCGAGAGCATTAAAAATCCCTACAAAGACCCTAGCATATTATGTAAGTCACTCTGACTATCATGCAATAATTTGGCATAATTTTCAGAGGAAACTTCACATTTTGTCCTTTTTCTGGGCTCCTATACAGATATTAATGTCTGAGTAAAGTGTCCATTAGAAGGCTCTGGGTGCTGAAACAGGCTGTGGATGTGAGATTCGATTGTGCTTGTCCATCTTGTTTAGTGAGGAGGATCTCAAGGCCCTCTCTCGGTGTGAGGGAGGCAAATTGGGGAATCAAGGGGCATGTGGGGATGGGGAAATGCCTCTGGAAATCCAAAACCTTACACTTGTCTAGCACTGTAGCCACTGCCAAAGAGTTTTGTGAAGTGTCCAGCCAGCTGGAGAGATGCCACTGGGGACACCCACTGTGTCCACCATGCCAACATTCTCTCCTACCACTGGCCTTCACAGTGCCTGGTCTTTAACATTTCTGCTGGACTTTAGGTTGAATGTCAGGAATTAACTGAGAAGGGCAGTCTTGCCAGGTGTCTATCAGAACTTAGCTCTCTTCTTTTCCCCTATCTTGTGTCTTTAACCTCAGTCTGGGGCCCACAGGCAGATGGAAGGGATGTCTTTAGTGTCCCCATCTCCAACCCTCAATCAGTGTTAATGACAAAGTCATCTATTGCCTCCATCACTTTAATCCCAAGTTTATTCCACCTCCTCTCAACCCCGTCCACCTTGCCAAAGGTTCTTCATTATTTCTCCAGAAAGATTTAGAACCATACCTTCGCCTTTCTTCAAGGGCCTCCTCAGACATCCTCAAATAATTTCTCCTTCTTAAGTCACTTTATGTTTACCAGTTTTTCCAGGACAGTTTTCTTGGAGAACATTTCAGTCCTTCTAGATTTTCTCTCACTAAGCTTTATGTCAGGCTTAGATGTGCCTGTGGATCCTTCCTGACCAGCTCACCAAGTCAAGTTCTCTTTTTTATGTTGATAACCCCTGCTCTCTTAATTCTGACAAATTCTTCCACTTTTTGAAAGGCAGATGTCAATTTTCTTTATTCCCTAGATTATTTACTTGTAATCAAAATGTGGTTTTACTTTTGATCAGTCAGTAAAGAAATCAGTATATTAAGAATGTTATTGAGCAAATATAAGTCCTGCCCTTTGATATGTGCTTGAGGACATATCAAGGGCTATTATATATAGGCTTGCTTTCAAGAAGCTTAGTGATGTTAGAGAAACAATATTAACACCCAGGTATCAATAAGTGAGTATGCATGCATTAATTGTTGTAGTCTGCCTATACCGAGGAATTAAGGTGGTTTATAATAAAAGAAAGCTCTACAGAATGTTACACTAATGATAAAAGATCAAGAACATGTAATAGATCATTGAAAAGGAAACCCAACTTATGGTAAATTTTTGGGCTTGAATACAAAATTTGGAATTGGGCTTCCTAGAAGTTAAGAAAAAAGAGAAACATGATACATTATATAATTTCCATGTCTCATCATAGGATACAGTCAGTTTGCAAACACTGAATTTTTTTAGGTATTACATACTAGAAGAATCTTTCCATTCAATTACTTATTTTGCATAGGCTGTGTTCCAGACACCACGGGAATGAAGTGTATAAGAAAAACAGATTCTCTGTCTTCATGAGGTTTTTAGTGAAGAGAGAGAGTCAATAGCTCATTAGATAGTGGTGAGTGCTCTGAAGGCACAGTAGACAAATGGGGGGTAGAGAGTTCTGGGGAGACAGGGAGAAGGTCTCT
Source organism: Helogale parvula (assembly GCA_004023845.1). NCBI lineage: Eukaryota > Metazoa > Chordata > Mammalia > Carnivora > Herpestidae > Helogale > Helogale parvula. Next base: position 15,484 of record PJEM01013430.1, on the reverse strand, counting down.
CTGGGGAGATAACATATGAGCAGTTACCCTGAATGATAAGAATGAGCCATGCAAGGAGCATTTCAGGAAACAGCAAATTCCAAGGCCCAGGGATAGGAAAAAACTTGATATATTGAGAAACAACCAGTAATACTGGAGGAAACTTGTACATAGTTGGAGAGGGATATAGCAGTTGTGTGAATGGCAGGGGACTGGTAGGAGATGAAGCTAGAGAAGGTAGCCATGTTTGGCTTTGTAGAAATTTGGATTGTTTTCCCCAAGTGTGATTGGGGAGCTTGTGGAAATTTTGAAGAAGCAAAGTTTTTTTGTTTTTTTTTTTTTACTGTTTTTTAAATTGATTTTAGAGAGAGAGAGAGAGAGAGAGACAGTGTGAGCAGAAGAGGGTCAGAGAGAGAGGGAGACACAGAATCTGAAGACAGGCTCCAGGCTCTGAGCTAGCTGCCAGGGCGGAGCCTGATGTGGGGCTCAAACCCATGAACTGTGAGATTGTGACCTGAGCCAAAGTCGGATGCTTAACCGACTGAGCCATCCATGCGCCCCTTGTTATCTTTTTTAATGTCTAATTTTGATTCCCACTAGCTACTATATGGAGAACAGCTGGCAGGAGGCAAAAGTGGAAGCAGGGAGAACAATTGGATCTTCTACTGGAGTTCCTATTGGGACTATTGCGAAAGTCTGAGTGAGAGGAAAGGGCTGGTTTGGTCCAGGATGAAGTTGGTGAAGGTGGTATTAAGTGTTTTGATTGAAGCGGAATCAGTGACTTGCTGATTAGCTGCCTGAGGAGAACAAGAGAGAAGAATTGGGATTGTTCTGTTTTTGGCTTGAACAAATGGATGAATGATGATCCATCTCTTATTGATTGATTGATTGATGATCCATCTTTTAAGATGGTAAAGACTGAGCATGAGCTGGCTTGGAGAGCAAGATCAGAAGTTCTGTTTTGGACTTGTTCAAATTGGGTTATGAGATAACTCAATTGAGATGTAAAGTGGACACTTGGATCCATAAGTGTGGAACTCAGGGATGTGATATGCATTTGGGCATCAGTATTACACTCAAGTTGTGTCTGTCACTATTTCAATGAAGCACTTAAATTAATAGACAATTTTCAAAGGGGGTTAATATAGAAATCATTGTCAAATGACCACTTGGTGATTTTTTGGCCATGGTTCTCCAGAGAAACAGAATAGGATAAATAAATAAATAAGATTTATTATAAGGATTTGGGTCATGTGATTATGGAGGTTGAGGGGCCCCAGCATCTGCACTTGGCAAGCAGGAGACCCAGGAGAGCCAGTGTGTATGTCGTTCCAGTCTGAGTCTAAAGGCCTGAGAACAAGGGAAGCTGATGGTATAAATTCCAGACCCAAGAGGACCCTTGTTTTGATCTGAGTCCAAAGGGCAGAAAAGACCAATGACCCAGCTCAAATAGGCAGGAGTTTCCTCTTATTCAGTCTTTTTGTTCCACTCAGTTCTTCAGTAGATTGAGTGAGACCTACCCATCCTGAGGAGAACAATCTGCTTTACTCAGTCTCCTAATTGAAATGTTAATCTCATCCAGAAACACTAAGATAACACCAAAGATGATGTTTGTCCAAAGGTCTGGGTATTTGATGGCCCAGTTAAGTTGACACATAAAATTAATCATTACTATGACAATAGAGCATTATATGAAGCTATAATTCTATGAGGAGTGTGTGCAGCTAAAACAGGGAGTTTCTTGATGATCTAATTTGTTATAAGGTTAGAACCTGTAAACTCCAGAGGCAGGCCTGGCTTGCATGGCAATGGTTGTTTTTCCTGATTGTACAAGAATTTTAGTTTTTTCTTATAGGACCAAAATGAATACTAGATAAATAAGTTAGTTGACCGAATGAATCAAATAATTAATTAATCCATTAGACATTCATGAAGATTTTTTAACTTGCCAGATGATACCATTTGGTCAGTCTATCTGGGAGACCACCAGATGAACATTCAACTATGTTTCAGTGGGCCTAGTGCCTGGCTAAGATGAAAGTATGAAGAAAGAAGAACAAAGGAGGAAGAGACAATACTGATGGAGAAAGGGGTGGTGGTTAGGGATGGATTCACGGAAGAAGGTAAACCAGGGTTTTGCTAGGTGAACAAGGAGGCAGAGTAGTTGTGTGTAGAGAAAGTTGTGGAGGTATGGGAGGGCCTGAGGTGTTCGATAGGAGTGATGTGTAGGATGCACGGTATTGAGTGGAGGGAACTGAGACCATTTGGGCCCGAGGGTGAAGTACTTTGTGTTTCTGCATAAGGAGCTTGGGTTCTCTCTTGCAGGCCAATAGGCCTCCTCCACCTTTAGTAGGCACAAGAATCACCTGGGAGCTTGTTAAAAATGGGGATTCCTGGGCCTTCTCTCTAAGGAGACAGATGCAGTAGGTCTGGGGCTCAGGAAGTGACAGCTTAATGAGCTCCCCAGCTGATTCCAATGCAGTTGGTTCAAAGACCCCACCACCACTATGTGCTGTGAAAGCTTTTCAGAAAAAGGGGTGACATGACCTGATTTATTTTTAGGAAGATAATTCTGCCAACGATGTGGAAAACGGACTGACTTCACTGTCAGGGAAAATGTATCGGAACTTGCAGCTGCAGGCGTCCTGGTGAGAGATTATGATGACGGGGCTGAAATGTTAGTAGGGATGAAGAAATGGGCTGAATCTAAAAGACCTCTCTGGGTTACAATTCACAGTTCACCTGAGCAAGAGAAGGGCTGAGAAGAATGAAGGTTGGTCTACCTTGTGTCTACCTTGGAAGAATGAGTCATCAATAATGGCTGGCACTTGGCAACTATTTGTTGAATGAGTGGGTGAATAAATAGGAAAAATAGGTGAGGTGGAGTCAGAAGGGAAAATTGCATTTTAGATGTTATATTTGAAGTTAGTACAAGAAGTACTGATCCACTATTGGTGAAGAAAACTCATGCTGGTTTGGAGATAAGAATTTGGAAGTTGTTAGTGTAGTGAGCGTTCTTAGAGCAAAAGTAGAATTTGAGCCTTCTTATCAAGAAGATACAAACCTTAGAGAGAAAAAAGCCAAGCATGCAAACCTTTTGCTGTATTTAAAGGACAGACAGAGGAAAACTATTTGGCAGAGAAAGTAGTTGAAAAGAAGTTAGAGGATTCACAGGAGGTATGTTTTGAAAAGTTTTGAAAATAAAAGAGTTTCAGTAAGTACATGTATATGTGTATACATATGAATGTGTGTGTGTGTGTGTGTGTGTGTGTGTGTGTGTTGGAGAGGCATATTGGGACCATGTTGTCAGACTGAATGCTGAAATACGTTCTGCCCAAACTCTTCTCTAATATACAATTGATCCTTGAACAACAGCATCAACCTTATGTGCAGTTGAAAATCTGCATATAAATTTTGACTCCCCCAAACTTCACTAATAGCCTATGTTGATTAGAACCCTTATTGATAACATGAACAGTCTATTAACACAGATTTTATATGTTATATATATTATATACTGTATTCTTACAATAAAGCTAGAGAAAAGAAATTGTAAAGAAAACTGTCAAGAAGAGAAAATACATTTACAGTACTCTATGGTATTCATTGAAAAAAAATTCATATATAAGTGGACCCACTTATGTATATGTTTATATATATAAAACTGTGTTGTTCAAGGATTAACTGTAGTTTGCTGCCAGATTTAGCGCTCTCTTAAGGTCATCCCTGAATCATGGTAGAAAAGCCAAGCAGGTCAACAACGTAAGGAAGATAGGAGTCTTCCTATTTGCTGTTGCAGGAGGACAGTACTTATTTCAAGCAAAAGATATTTTAACTTATTTAGACAGGAGGTGGGCTAGGACATATTAACCACCCATCCCCACAGCATTTGTTTCTTTATAGCATTTAGATTACAATTAGCCTTGTTATAGAATTCTCTCTCTTATCTGTTAAGTTTCTACAGATTTTGAAGCTGTATTGGTCCACCCACCAGTGGACATGACAGTGCTCATCTTATTTAAAAAAAAATTAAAAGAGACTGTTAAAAAAATCTCTGCTAGTATGTTTGGCAAAAACAGGTAACTCATTTCATTTGTATATTTATATTTACATTTGATATTCTACTTTATGAAATATTTGTAACAGCCAAACACAAAAGTGGTAAACATACTGGTTCACATAATACCAAAGAAACTTGATTTATATGAAGATGAAAGTATGAAATGTTACAAACATCCTTATACTGCAAAACTAAGGTGATAAAAAGATGACAGATAAATCAGGGGCTGACATGGACTGTATGTATATGTATATACACATGCTATACATTTTAAATTATATGATATACCAGATAAATTTTCCAGAAAGTTGCTACAGTCAGGTTTGACTGTGACTTACACTGTGAGGCAGTTCATGGAAGAGAAATTTGTCATTATTGCTCTTACATCATGAGAGAGGCACATAAGGAGTAGGCTGTGCTATTCAGTTCCAAGTTCATATAGACTTATAGGAGAAATAGAGAAATGCACGTGATTTTCCTCTAACCTACACTACATGAATTGTAAATAGTCTGGGTAATGTATTTTACAAATCGTTGATTTACTTGAAAAGTATTTTTTTTTCAGGAATAGAATTTAGTAATTCATCACTTACGTGTAACACCCAGTACTCATCCCAACCGGTGTCCTCGTTAATGCCCCTGTCCCCATTAGCCCTTCCCCCCACCTAACACCCACCAGCAACCCTCAGTTTGTTCTCTGTATTTATGGTTTTTCTCCCTCTCTGTTTTTATATTATTTTTGCTTTCCCTTATGTTCATCTGTTTTGTATATTAAATTCCACATAGGTAGGTAACTCATTTAAATTTTAATTTTGATTTCTACCCCAGGCAAACACTTTGGAGATGGTTATTGAAACGTGTGTTAATATTTTTTTTCCAGTAAATTTTGTTAAGGATTGACATCCATTTGTATTTTGGGTCTTAGAGGTCTTGAACTGATATATGTAAGTTCCTTATATATTAATGGCACTAATAACCCTTTGTTATTTTTGTCATGATGATTTTTCCAGTCATGGATGCAGTGGTGGGAGGGAAATGTGAACTGTTTTTAAAACGGACTTTCCATCAAATTTGGAGCCTTACCAGCCTGGCTTCTTGGCCTCTGGCCTTTACTCTTTCATCTACATTTTTGGAAAGTTGTCTACCTGGGCCCCATGAAAGTCTCTTTACAGAATCAGGGCCCCTTTAAAACAAGGGTTCCTCCTGAAAATAAAGGGAAGATCAGCCCGTGTCATCCTTGCTGTATGGTTTAACTTCCTGTTTCCTCCCCCCAGCGCTCAGGCAGACATATCTGGAACTACTGTGGCACCTGGGATGTTGCGTTTCCTTGCAGCTGAAGGCCTGGAGAGTAGTTCTGAAGGCCTATGTAAAAGGAAAACATGCATGTATTCGTATTTGTTGGATAAACTGGAGTTTAAGTACATTTAAGTACAGATTTCTTTTATGATTTCCTTCAAAGTGTTAATTCAGCCTCAGATGATTATGTAAAAATACATACATACATACATACATACATAAAGACTGAGCTCCACTTGAGAAGGGAGAGGTGGGGAGTTCCTACTGTATCATTTTTCAACTCTTTTTTTCTAATAGTTTATTTTTGGTATTTTATTTTTCTTGTATATTGACCTTGTTTACTGGGAAATTTGACACATTCACTTATTTATACATTGTCTTCTCTGAGATAGCTTTTCTTAGTACTGGTGTTTATTTTTCCTTAAATGGAAGAATTCATTAGTGAAGCCAACTTTTTTGTGAAGAGATTTTTAAATGATTGACTTAGTGTCTTTAATAGCTACAGCTTTATTTGGATTTTATGTTTCTTCCTGCATCAGTTGTAGTAAGCCTTATTTTGCTAGGGGTTTGTCTATTTCATCTAAACTTTCCAATTTATTGGCATGAAGTTGCTCTAATATTCCATTAGTATCTCTTTGAGGTCTGCATCCTCTGTAGTGAGGTCTCCATTTTAATTTTTGTTAGTGGTAATCTGTGCCTTTTCTCATTTTTCTTGGCTAGTCTTGCTAAATATAAAGTATCTTCAGTTTTACTAGTCTGGAAGGGAAAATTCCTGAATGTCAGTCTTTCTCTCCTAGGCCTCCCCACTTCCGGTTCTTGGCCATTTAAGGCCTGGTTTCTTCTACAGGCTCCAACTCCTGTGTTTCCTCTCTATCTCCATGAGTACTGGCTTCTCTGCGTCTAATATCTGTTCTTGGTCTGGCTTCTAAGCATTCCCGCCCCCCACGCCTTGACCCACTGTAACCCCTACCACACTAAGAATCATCATTTGCTTGAGGGGAAAAGAGAGAATACTGGACTCACTTTATTAAGGGTTCCTTTTCTTTGGAATCTTGGCCCTTTAAATGTTAACTTATTTTTGAGAGAGAGAGTACATGCACACACTGGAGGGGAGGTTGGGGGGAGCAGAGAGAGGGGGGAAGGGGTCTCAGAAGTGGGGAGGGGAACAGAAAATCTGAAGCCAAAAGGGGCTTCCAGCTCCCAGCTGAGTTTGATTCAGACTCCAACTCACCAACCCCAAGATCATGACCTGAGCTGAAGTGGGGCGCTCAACTGACTGAACCATCCAGGTGCCCCTACTTTCTATATCTATAGATTTGTTTATTCTAAACGTTTCATATTTATGCAATCATGTAGTATGTAATCTTCTGTGACTGGCTTCTTTCACTTAGCATAATGTGTCAAGGTATATCCATGTTGTGGCATGTATCAATATATCACGCCTTGGCAAATGGTCATAATCCTTTCCAAGTTTGAATCAGCTTTCAGTATTTTATTCTTTGTGTTTTCAGTGTTGTGAAATGTCTTCAAGAGTTCCTTTAACTTAAGGGTTTTTTTGTTTTTGTTTTTTGCTGGTGTCACTTCCTCTGGTATCTCCTCATGCTTTTGCCACAGCCACTTTCATATGTGAGAGCATCATAACTACCTGTCTTAACTAAGCCTTGCAATCTGGGTCCAAGTTTCACAGCAGCCTCCTTATGTGTGCTAGCCACTTCATCAGATAGTTGCACATCAGTCAGTTTATGCCAACATCTGAAACAATGAAAACAACCTTTACTGGCAGTAAAAGGTTCTTTTTTGGTCTCCCTGTAATTACATTTTTCTTTCAATCTAGAAGCTAACTTTAACACTTGGGCTTGAATGTGAGCCGGACTGGTCTGGACTGTCTTTTTATTGCAGCCTGCAGTCTAAAGTAGACGTGCTCCATGTCAACCATAATTGGCTTTCTGCTTCTACCACCATGTAAACTGATATGTGTTGGAGCAACTTTCTGTTGTTTTCTGTATTCATTGAATTTTGTCGATATAGTTTATATCATAGCTTCGGGAAAGCCTGGATCTCATCTTATCTTTGCTTCTCTTGCAATTTTTCAGATTTCACTTCTAACATTATCACTTTTTGTCTCTTTGTTACACTTTAATCCTTGTTGTAACATATTGTGTGAATTTTCACAGGGAGACAAGGAGGCAACCCAACTGTACTCTTTACTGTCTGTGCAAGAAATGAATAACAAATGCGCAGTGGTTAATCACTCACAGACCTTGGAAGGAGTGATGTCATTGGTCACTTGAGAGTTTATCATGATGTTCCATCTGTTATACTATGATTTGTGGGCTGAAGGTCAGCAGCAAAGTTTGTATTTTATGTGATTATGCACAATTAATATACAGTGTTAACTAAAATTTGAACTGGTTTGTCGCATGGCTGGTGTTGTTTAACTAAAGCATGATAGCTGAAATTTGTACATGTTGGAACAGTGCCAAGTGAGGGATGCCTATAACCTATTTCAATTAATCACTTATCTTCTAGCCTCATCTGCTTAATAAACTTGGGTCTCAAACTAACTCTGAATATTTTATTCAAGGCAGAATCTTGAGGCTCTATCATTCTAGCCTTTGAGTTTTAAAAATTACGGTAGCTGCAGGGCACCTGGGTGGCTGTCAGTTAAGTGTCGTATTTTAGCTCAGGTCATGGTCTTACAGTTCATGAGTTCAAGCCTCGCATCAGGGTCTCTGCTGTCAGCACAGATCCTCTGTCTGTTTTTCTCTCTGCTGCTCCCCACCCTTTTCAAAAATAAATGAACATTAAAAGAATTACGGCAAAAAAAATTGTCTTCTCAAAATGTAGAGTTCTCTTTGCCTCAAACCTCCACGAATGAAGCCTTGAATAGTTCTGTCTGTGATACATGCCATTTCCTTTTGTGGACGAAATAGCAAAGCCTTCTCTGTCTCTGATGTCTCCTGTTCCCTCTCTGTTTCTCTGTGTTTTTGAGATTTAGAATTGCTCTTCAGAAATGCATGGCAGCCCTTACCTGGCTTTATAGCTCTTACCTTGCAGCCAGGATGAAAGTTTTGCCTTAGCACCCACAGTGTCAGCCAGCTAGACCCTACCTCTCTAATGAATAACTCATAAACACTCAAACCCCTGTTTTCCCTGAAGAATGCCTCATAGTGGCTGTTACAACCTCTCTTTCAAACCTCAGGCCAACCTTTTCTTTTCCCCTTTAAGAATCTATGTTTCAAAAATTCTTCTTTAGTATTTAACATGAGCTTCAAAAGCTCACAAAGAAAAAAAGGTTCCTAAAGAGGGAAACATTGAGGCATTTTCAATGTGACAGAATAAATTTTCAGTGGAACCAGATTCTTTGTGGTTTTTTTGTGGCTCTGAGCACTTAGAACATGGCTAGGCACATAGAAAGCATTTAACAAATGCTTGTCACTTTATTAGTTGAAATGACAAGCTACAGGTATACTTTGGTTTACATATAAATTTGTTTCTGAAAATTAGTTTTTTGAGACTGGAAAGGGAGGCATGATGCTGGATTGGCAGGAAGGGAAGAAAACTTGCTCTGAGATTGTTAAGGTGGATCTTCCAATCAGTGACCGATTCAGACATCTTTCTGATGATGTTTTTGAAAATGAGTGATTTGCAGGCAAAAATACCTTTTTTAAAGTCCATATTTTAAGTATTTGCTTAGATGTGATAGCTGTCATTAGTGAAAAACTTTTGCAGTCAAATCAAAGGATTAGTATTTAAAAAGGTGAGGCTGTTAGACTTAGGAGAAGGTGTTATGACTTGTTCTCTCAAGGGGAAAAGCATAAAGGCTGATGGGAATTTCTTCTGGAGGCATACTTATGGCCAGGCTGTCAAATCCTGCTACTTATTGAAAGTTTGGGCTATTTTTTTTATTTTTTATTTTTGAGAGACAGAGAGACAGCGCAAGCAGGGGAGGGTCAGAGAGAGGGAGACACAGAATCTGAAGCAGGCTCCAGGCTCTGAGCTGTCAGCGCAGAGCCCGACATGGGGCTTGAACCCACGAACTGTGAGATCATGACCTGAGCAAAGCCTGCCGCTCAACTGACTGAGCCACCCAGGCGCCCCTGGGCTATTTTTCTTATCATTTTGTCTCATCTATGATAACTGATAAGTGTGTGTGTAGTAGGGCAGCTTTTTTACTTCTGCTATTATTTCTAAAACACCCTGAAGGGCTGTTTGAAGGTAGGGACCAAATCCATTGGGTAGTCTTGTTTTTGTTTCCTATAGCTCCTAGCAGATAAGGGGACACTACACAGTGGGTGTCTAGAAGTGATTATGGGGGCGCCTGAGTGGCTCAGTTGGGTAAGTGACTCTTAATTTTGGTTCAGGTCATGATCTCACAGTTCATGAGATCAAGCCTCAGGAGGGGAAAAACTTGATATCCTGTGCCCCAACCAAGACCCACTGCCCAGTGACACAGTCACAGAGTCCCAGGGTCTCCTCCCTGATTAGTGCGACAGAGCTGCTTCTCTATTCCTGCTTTCCTGAGCTCACACCCTCATTCACTGATACACGAAGTGTCCATGAGGATATGAAGTAGACTTCTATCGACTCTTCATGTGAGTCTTAGATGTACTCTCAGCCCATCTTTATCTTGAATTTCACCAGACTGATCCTCCAAACTGTTTTTAAAAATTTTTAATGGTTTTTATTTATTTTGGAGAGACAGAGACAGCATGAGCAGGGGAGGGTCAGAGAGGGAGGGAGATACAGAATCTGAAGCAGGCTCCAGGCTCTGAGCTAGCTGTCAGCACAGAGCCTGACATGGGGCTTGAACCGACGAACTGTGAGATCATGACCTGAGCTGAGGAGGACGCTCAACTGACTGAACCACCTGGGCGCCCCTGATCCTCCAAACTTTTCAAGCAAAATGCACTAGCTATGAACTAGATAGGTGATTCCCCCAAAAGGCAATGGCAGTATTCCCAAGCCGTTGGGGATCTTGGCATAGGTTAAAATGAGAATAGTGGCTTCTATGCAAGTTTTCTATAGCAGAGCCTGTTGCCAACAGTAAGACATTTCTCTAAGCCGCTACCCAAAAATGAGCTGCCCCTTCACACAGTAGTTCAGACAATGGGACTGTGTTCCAAGGGAGAAATGCAAAACAGGAAGAAAAAAATATGTTCAAACATAAACTATTGTCAAAGACATCCATGTTGTTTATAGTTCTTTATTTTTAAAGAATTTGAAATAAACTAAATGTCCAAGAATTGGGAACCTGGTAAGTAAACTTGCGCCATCTCTATCCTTTATTATATATCATTAAAATGATGTTTAAGAAAATTCTGTTGTACCATTGACAAAGGCTCATGATACAATATTAAGTTCATTTTTTTAAGGAGTATAAAAGGTTGTGTATACATTAGAATTGAAACTTTTAGTGAAAAGTTCCTATGCATGGAATAGAAGAGTGGAAAGGAAAATCAATCAAATGCTAGCAATTGCCTTAGAATGATGAGACCATGGGTGATTTTTTTTTTATCTCTTTTCCAGATTTTCTTTTATTGTGATTATATCATGAAATATATGTAAATATATTTAGACATCCAAAGTACCTTAAAACTTATGAAACAAAAAAATATGAAACATATTATAGTCTTTAAAAATTTTTTCTTTTTTAATGTTTATTTATTTTTGAGAGACAGAGAGAGCACGAACAGAGAAGGGGCATAGAGAGAGGGAGACGCAGAATCTGAAACAGGCTCCAGGCTCTGAGCTATCAGCACAGAGCCCAACCCGGGGCTCAAACTCACAAGCTGTGAGATCATGACCTGAGCTGAAGTTGGACGCTTAACTGACTGAATCACCCAGGTGCCCCTAAATAGGTCTTTAAATTGTTACAGATAATAGACAATTAGATAGACAGTGATAGAGATCATGAGAGTCCTGTATTCATGGAAGAATCCCATTGACTTACTTGAAACAAAGAGGAAAGGTAAGGAGATCAACAGCAAGGTAAGAAGTCCTGCAATAGTGAGTAAGGGCAAAAACAGATACACGTGGAGTGTTCTATTATTACAACCTTATTTTTCCCCTGAACATTGTTAAGACCAAGGTACAGTGGTAGACCATGTTATTAAAAATCATTGCCTTTAGACTAGACAATAGTAGATACTGATCATTTCCAAATCTCTCTCCAAAGTAATTTTTCAACATAATCTCTCCTAAACCCCCAGTGGCATCAAAGTGGCCTGGAAGTCCCACCTGCCTCCCACCTCCCACCATAGACTTACTTCTGAGGAAACTGAGAGATCTTCATATGAAAAATAAAAGATAATAAATGTGTGGTCCTGTCTGACCATGCCTGAATTGGTTCCTTATCTTTAAATGCCCTACCTGCAACTAAAAGGGGAAAAAACCCTGCAGTCCTGTCCATGTGTTGAGTTTCTGCCTGCCCCACTAAAGGCACCTATTTTACGTATGGTCTTGAGACTTGACACTGTTCAGAGAAATTTAAATAGCTCTTGCGTTCATTTTCTAGCCGTGTCAGAACAAATACCACAGACCGGGTAGCTTGAACAACAGAGAAATTTATTTCTTCACAATTCTAGAAGCTAGAAGTTCAAAACCAACATGCCAGCTAGTTTAGTTTTATTCTGAAGCCTCTCTCCTTGGCTTGCAGATGGCCATCTTTTTCTGGTGTTTTCACATGAAACTCCTCCATGTGTGTTTGTGCCCTAATCTCTTCTTATAAGAACACCAGTCATATTTGGACTAGGGCCCACCCATATGTCTTCATTTTTCCTTAAGTACATCTTTAAAAGGCCCTATATCCAAATATACTCACATTCTAAGGTACTGGGGATTAGGATTTCAACATATGAATTAGGAGATCACAGTTCAGCCTGTAACTGCCCTGCACCCTGCTTTCTAGAAACTTTTCACCTAAAACATTAACTAACATAAACGAACAAAGGCCAGATTGAGTAAGCACTGAACTGTGATGCTTGGGGTGGAGTTAGCACTGGTATTATGTGTTTTGCCTTATTCAGTCTGAATCATGTCATTAACCATGTCACCAAGGAGTTCCTAGAGGCCTGCCTTTCTGTTTCTGCATCCAGCCTCATGACGTGGCACCATGAGCTCTCATCTCAGATCCTTCTTGTTGGCCCTGAACTGATCTTGTAACTGACCTTAGATTCTCTCAAAGTGGACCTTACAAACCAATAAAGAAAGTATGATTTAACCACTCCATAAACACTTCTTTTTTTTATGTTTATTTATTTATTTTGAGAGAGAGAGAGAACAAGAGCAGTGGAGGGGCAGAGAGAGAGGGAGAGCAAGAATCCCAAGCAGGCTCCCCACTGTCAGCACAGAGTCCAGCACAGAGTTCAGTCTCAGTACTGTGAGAACATGACCTGAGCCAAAATCAAGAGTCAGACGCTTAAACTACTGAGCCACCCAGGCACCCTGTGGATAATGTTCTGATTGTTGTTTGGCTTCTTCGTTTTCTTACTACCAGGATGCTGGCAGTGCATCATGTAACTCCCTGTGTTTGCCTCTTTATTCCAGCAATGAGGAGGCTACTCAAGAAAGAACATAGGGACTCCTGCTCTACTCTGTGGGCTGACTTGACTCCCAATGCCATGTTGCTTTCTTAGTTTTATTTGCTCTTTGCCTTAAGATTTATCTTCTCCTGTAATGTGTTTGCATATTTCTGAGTAGCCTACAATTTGTCTCAGAATAAGTCATGGTTTGAATGAAGAATAAGGATTGGCTTTCTGGATTTAGGAATTGGTCTGGTCCATTAGGTTTTACCTTGTCACTGAGAGGTCACTCATCTTGGGTCCAGTATCTGGATTTGACTGATCCATAACTAGATGGTGGATCCTGATGATTTGAACTCAGTGCTATCGATGAGATCCTGTCTTTAAAAAAATCAAGCTGCCTCTCTACTATGTGCCTTTTCACACTGGCAAGCACAGAGTTAGATCATATTTATTCAAGGGTTAAAAGCCCAGTTATGCTTCAGTATACTTATCCCATTTGTCTTTTCTGCCTCCTAATACATTTTGCGTTTGTGCTTTAAACCTGTAGAAACTTTAGTCTTGATCTAAGGAGAAGCAAGGATTTAGTTTTTAGCTTGGATTATTCAGCTGATTAATTATAACAATTTAATAATTTAGGATTTTGGAACTGAGTCCTTTTAACACTTAGTAACTCTTACATTGTTGAGTTTCCCAGCATTAAAAAAAAAATGAATATATCTCATCTTCCCTGAGGAAGCTCTTATAGGTAGGGACCTCTTCATCTCTGAAGCCCTCCCCAAACTGAGACTGAGTCTTTGTACAAAGCAGGAGCTCGGCACGTGTCTGCTGAATTGAATACTCTCACCTCCAAACAGGCTTGAGAAGTAAAGATGTCTAGGCACCCTACCCTAAGGGACAGAAACCAATACTGCTAATAAATACATACATCGGATTCATAACCTTTACCAAAGACTCCACTCACTTAGATGGCACGGAAAGACCTACCCACTAGGGATGTCACACTAGGTTCAGGTGTAAATTCCATGTGCAATCAGAGGAGCTTTGTTAAATTTTAAGACCGAAAGGTATTTGTACAAAGAGTGCATGGGTGGAAATTGTGCTTTCTTTTAATTTGATAAATGTCATGTCTATTTAGCCATTTGAAATTAAATTTCGGATCTTTATATCAGTGAGAAACATCCAAAATATTGCACATATGGTGAGAATAAGAGCCAAGGCTTGTATCATGGCAGGCTAAGAGCTTTTGATTTGCGGTGAAAATATGATTTCTTTGGAAATCCCTTCTAATCCTCTGATACGTTTTCTTAATTTCCTCCAGTGATTCAAATATTTTGAGAGCATATGTAGGCCAAGCCATTTGAACATTTCGAAACAATAGCTGTACTTTGGGTATCCAGTTCATTACTGCGATATTCCTTGAGAACAAAAGACTGAGAAAAGGGATTTTTTTAAAAAAGTGCATTTCATTCAGGTTCATTAGATCTTGACTAGGGAGCTAAAATAACCCTTTCTGACGGCTCTTCAGAGTGATTATGCTCTGCGTTTTCTGTGTAGCTGTGTTCAGGAGAAAGGGGTTAAATAATCCTACCAATGATCATCTTTTTTCTCACTTGGTTTTTCTCTGCACTTTCTTTTTATTATAATCGATGCTTTCTTGCCTGTATCTATTGTTAATAAAACAGCTTCTTTCTTTTGGTGAAGGGGAAAGGTCGAATACGTGGCCTCTGGATTCCTGATGATGAACAGACATTCACACACGCTGTGTACTACTGGCAAAATAACCCAAACTGGAATCCAAGGTATGAAGCATCTGTGTTTGAACACATTGCACAGATCATGAAACTGTCAGCCACAGTCACACGGGGAATGAGTTCTTTAATAAAATACAAAGTTTTATACCTATGTGTGACCACTAATGGAGCAGTTGCTTTGATTAGAATAAAAAATAATTCTGGGGTGAGACCAGAGTATTAGCTCCACATGTGAAATTCATTCTCTGTTATTCATATTCAGTTTAGTGTAGGAAATAATTGAAGCCAGAAGGGTACAAAGAGCCACAGGAGGTCATTTAAGTGGTTAATTTAATAAAATCAAGGACTTTAATAGTAGAATCATCCAAAACTTTGTAAAAAGAAAGTGCATTGCCATGAAAATCTTTTGTATCACAAGACGTTTTCTGGTCATCTTGTGACAAAAGGATTTTTTTTTTTTTAAAGATGTATGTCATACTTTCGTTTTTCAATAATGATTCCAAATTCACTGGTCTTTTCTGTGACACTAGCAACTATTTCAAAAAAGTTTATTTTGCTTCTTCAAGGCACAGGGATATTTTATCAACAAGAGAGAAAATTGCTTCTCTTTTTTTTCCTTTTTTTGTTTATTTTTACTTGTTATTATTATTTTTAATGTTTATTTTATTTTTTTAAAAAATTTTTTAATGTTTTATTTATTTTTGATACAGAGAGAGACAGAGCATGAGAGGGGGAGGGGCAGAGAGAGAAGGAGACACAGAACTAGAAGCAGGCTCCAGGCTCTGAGCTAGCTGTCAGCACAGAGCCTGACGCGGGGCTCGAACCCACGAATGTGAGATCTGACCTGAGCTGAAGTCGGAGGCTTAACTGAC
>PJEM01013429.1:0-40928 GCA_004023845.1 Helogale parvula | reverse complement strand
TATAAAAGACTTATGAAGGAAATTGAAGAAGACACAAAGAAATGGAAAAACATACCGTGCTCATGGATTGGAAGAATAAACATTGTGAAAATGTCATTATTACCCAAAGCAATTTACACATTCAATGCAATCCCCATCAAAATTGCACCAGCATTCTTCTCAAAGCTAGAACAAACTATCTTAAAATTCATATGGAACCGATTCACATCCTTAACAATGCTTGTTATTTTCTGTTTTGTTTTGCTTTGCTTTGCTTTGTTTTATGATTCTTGTCCGACTAGGTGTGAGGTGACAGCTCACTGTGGTTTTGATTTGCATTTTCCTGATGATCAGTGATGTTTCATGTGCTTGTCCGCCATTTGTGTATCTTCTTTGAAGCAATGTCTATTCTAGCTCTTGGCCCGTTTTTAACCAGTTATTTGGTTTTTGTAGTTGAATTGGAAGAGTTCTTTATATGATCAGTACATGATTTATAAATATTTTCCCCTGTCCCCCGGGTCACCTTTTGCTTTGTTGGTTGTGTCCTTGGATACACACAAATCTTAAATTTTGACGCAATCTAATCTGTTTACTTTCACTTCTGGAGCCTAGGCTTTTGGCGTCATACCCAGGAAATCCTTGCCAAACCCAGGGTTGTGACGCTTTTTCCCTCTGTTTTCTTCTACGAGTTTTACAGTTTTGATGCGTTTTGAGCTAATTTCTGCTTATGGCATAGGGTCGATCTGCATTCTTTTGCTTTTTTGGAGAAAGAGACTATCCTTTCTCCAGTGAAGGGGCTCAACAGCCTTGTTGAAAATCATTTGACCATCAATTTGAGGGTTTACATCTGGGCTCTTTATTCTATTACATGGGTCTCTGTGTCTGTCCTTATGGCAGTGCCATGCTCTTCCGACGAATATGAAAGCTTTGCCATTAGTTCCTCCTTGCTGTTTTAAAAAAACTTTAGTTTTTTTTTCCCCACAGATGCGTGTGTCTGTCTGTTCATGAACGCAATTTAAAGAGGCAGTAATTCTGTGAGGCTTCTGATTCTTTTGTACCAATAACACCCTGCCCCTCCCCTGAGGCAAGCACTTCAAGTCTTTTGTATTTTTCATTCGGAGTTCATCTTCATATACTTAAATAATATGCACAGACTTCTTGGCTTGTAAATTTTAAGCATTATCTATTGCTTTCTTATTGTATCAGAAATGAGGATTTCTCCTCCTCTCCCCACTGTCTTACAGAACGTGCACACTTTTTGTTCCCTCCATCTTCACAGAGAGTTCAGTCAAAATTTCGGACCAGTACGCAGTATCACTATAACCATGGAAATGCGCTTCACAGCTGAGCCATGTAGTACACGGTCGTGTGTTTTCTCACAGAACCTGTTGCTTCCTCTAGACTTGATGATATTTTTATTTGATTTCTGTGTTTTCTACACACGTATCACTAATTCATCACCAGAAGGGACCTGGGAGCTTCCTTGGGACAAGCCCACCAACCACAAAGAAGCCCACAGCTTGGGGACAGGTCATACGTGCCTGAATGGAGCACCTACATTTGCTGGGGAGACGCTTGTTCATGGGGGCACGGTTGAAAGTGCTAATCACTGATGGAGTTCCTTCTACATAGAAGGTGTTGGGCTGGGGTGACAGGGATGGATATGATGATATTCGGCACACCAGGGGCTTACAGTTGGGTGAGAGAGATAGGTATTGAGACAATAATTCCAATAGGAGGCAAACTTTGAAGAGGAGTCTAAGACTGCAAATTCAAGAGCGGATATTTGAGGAACAGGTATTTCTCGGTAGAAGATTCGAGGAGGGCTTAAGCAGAGACGTGGTGTTTAAGATGAATTGAGATTTCAATGGGAGAGATTGGTAGTGTGGAGAGAAGGGCATTTAGGTCCAGGGAGAAGTGGGGAGCAAAGGTACAGAAACAGGAAAGTATAGCGTGGGGTCAGGCGATGGGGAGAGGCTCGGTGGTCATGGTGTGGGATGCGTGGGGCTGTACCATGCACATGAGAGGTGACATGAGTTAGGCATCTCCGTGATAGCCACTGAGCTCAGTCTACTACAGTCACTAGTCCAGTGGTTCCCGAAATGACATCACCGGGGAAGTTAATTAGAAACGCAAATCCTAGAGCCATATCCAGACTCAGCAAATCAAAAACTCTGGGAGTGGGGCCCGGCACTCTGTATTTCTGCAAGCCCTCCAACGACTCTGACGCATGCCATCGTTTTAGAATCATTACACTACACAATTTGATCCTTCCGACAATGCCGTAGCTAGGCACTCCTGAGAGCAAATTGGAAGCATCTCTTCCTAGCTCCACACTGAGTGATGTCACTTTGGGAGCTTGAAGGTGGCCTTAGTGGAAGCATTAATACCAAGGAAGTTGGCCAAGGCTACAAATTAGGGTGTCAAGTCTCCCCTGGGAGCCGGTTGTTAAGCACTCAGAGCGAACCACTGTCAGGTCGCCTGTTGGTAAGTGGTTGGCAGGAATGGACCTTGAACACTGGCAGCCTTGCGTTTGAGTGGCTTCCTAACCACAAGTCAACTGACTCCAAAAGTCTGGAAAGACAGGCTGGGGCCACAAGGTGGAAATATTTAAGTGCATGCCAAAACTTCAGGCTTTAAGGGGCGCCTGGGTGGCTCAGTGGGTTAAGTGTCCAACTTCATCGCAGGTCATGATCTCGCGATTGGTGAGTTCGAGCCCAGCATCGGGCTCTGTGTTGACAGCTTGGAGCCTGGAGCCTGCTTCGGATTCTGTGTCTCCCTCTCTCTCTGTTCCTTCCCCATTCATGCTCTGCTTCTCTCAAAAAATAAAATAAACATTAAAAAAAAAAACCTTTGGGCTTTATTCTGCACGCACTGGATTTTTCAGAGTTTTGAATAGGTAAATGATACGATTGTATGTTTAGGCAGCAGAATGAAATTGTTGGCTGTGGCGTTTCGCTTTGCAAATATGGTGAAAAATGGGATGGCGAGGTGTCAGGAGGAGAGCCAAAATAGTTGTCTTCGTAGAGAAGGGCCTCAGCAGCCCGTGGGTTGCCTGTTCACAGAAGGGGCCGAGGGGCCCTGCAGAGCAGACGCCACATGACTCTCAAAGCCTCCTTGTCCTTGAGGAGGAAGATTCCCTGTCTGTCCCTCTAGCAGTCTGCCGGGCGCGTCCTGGGCTTCGCGGAGCCGCTGCCCACCAGCGTTGTCCCGGGAGCCCCCGGTCCAGGTCAGGATTCCCTCTGCAGCCCCTGTGGCGGGTCGTTCGGTCCTCCCTCCTCATAGAACCTTGAAGGTGTTCAGCTTCCCCTCACATCATGACAGCCATGCACTTTAGGGGAGGCCGTGGACCCTCGGATTCCCAAGGGTGAATCCCGATTGGGTGTAGGCCATCCATTCTCAAATCTGTGGTTTCAGGGCATTTAAAAACTGAGGACCCCTGAAGAGCTTTTGTTGATGTGTCATATTAATTTATTATTACTATATCAGAAGTTAAATCTGACAACTAAAATTTTTTAATTAATTTATTAAAAAGTAACAACAATAGAGGTGCCTAGATGGCTCAGTCGGTTAGGCATCCGACTTCAGCTCAGGTCATGATCTCACGGTTGGTGAGTTCAAGCCCCGTGTGGGGCTCTGTGCTGACAGCTCAGAGCCTGGAGCCTGTCTTCAGATTCTGTGTCTCCCTCTCTCTGCCCCTCCCCCACTCGCGCTCTGTCTCTCGCTGTCTCTCAAAAATGAGTAAACGTTAAACAAATTTTTAAAGTAAAAGTTCATTTTAATAGACATAGTGCCCGTTAACACAAATAACTTTTTTTTTTTTGAGAGAGAGAGAGCCAATACCCGTGTGAGGGGGGAAGGGAACAGATCAAGAGGGAAAGAGGAAATCCCAAGCAGACTCCATGCCCAGCACGGAGCCCGACACAGGGCTTGATCTCACAACCATGAGATCATGACCTGAGCTGAAATCAAGAGTCAGATGCTTTACCAACTGAGCCGCCCAGGCGCCCCACAGTAACACATTTTTTTATGAGAAATTAGCATTTTTTAAACACAAGAATATTCTGTGGGAATATCTAGTTGTAAAAAGAGAGTCTTTTTATGTACCGTATAGTTAAAACTTGCAAGGAGGGTAGATATCAAGTATTCTGACCATACACATACACAAAGACTAGCTGTGTGAGTTGATGGAAATGTTAATTAGCTTGATTTTAGTAGTCATCTCACAGTGTATTCCTATAGCAAAATATCATGTTATACAACCTAAGTGTATACAGTTTTTATTTGGAGATCCTATCTGTCTCAGTGAGGCTGGGGGGAATTTTTTTTTTAAAGGAGTAATTTAATAGTGGATATTTTTTTCCTTGGTACTACACCAATACTTGATGAGAAATAATTTTTTTTTAAAGGTTAGGTACAGGGG
This sequence comes from Helogale parvula, assembly GCA_004023845.1. Lineage (NCBI taxonomy): Eukaryota > Metazoa > Chordata > Mammalia > Carnivora > Herpestidae > Helogale > Helogale parvula. The sequence continues at coordinate 36,526 of PJEM01013429.1, read as the reverse complement.
CGCCTGGGTGGCTCAGTCAGTTAAGTGTCCGGCTTCGGCTCAGGTCATGATCTCACAGTTCATGGGTTCGAGCCCTGCATCGGGCTCTGTGCTGACAGCTAGCTCAGAGCCTGGAGCCTGCTTCAGTTTCTGTATCTCCCTCTCTCTGACCCTCCCCTGCTTGCGTGCTCTCTCTCTCTGTCTCTCAAAAATAAATAAAAAAACATTTAAAAATTAAAAAAAAAAAAAAGGTTAGGTACAGGGGCCTCTGGGTAGCTCAGTCGGTTAAGATTCCGACTTTGGCTCAGGTCATGGTCTTACGTGGGTTCATGGGTTTGAGCCCTGCGTCAGGCTCTGTGCTGACAGCTTGGAGCCTGGAGCCTGCTTCAGATTCTGTATCTCCCTCTCTCTCTGCCCCTCCCCTACTTGCACTCTGTATCTCTCTCTTTCTCGAAACTAAGTCAACATTAAAAAAAATTTTAATAAAAAAATAAAGGTTAGGTACAATGTGGCTCAGTTGTTTAAGCATCCCACTCTTGATTTCGGCTCAGATCATGATTTCATGGTTCCTAAATTTGATCCCCATGTGGGGCTCTGTGCTGACAGCTCAGAGCCTGCTTGGGATCCTCTCCCTCTCTCTCTGCTCTTCCCCCAAGTGTGTGCTCGCTCTCTCTCTCTCTCTCTCTCTCCCTCCCTCCCTCTCTCTCAAAAATAAATAAACTTAAAAGAAGTTAGGTGTAACTTTTCGTACTCTGTTACATTAATCTATTGGTGTATCTTGTACTTTGGGTGGATCCTCTGTCCACCCACGATCATTTGAAAAATGTAGCTCACTGAGTGTGCACATCTTCCAAATACTGACACATCTCGTTATACAACCTCAGAACAAAAATCACGTTTATCAATCTTACCACCAAAATGTCTTTATTAGGAAGCCACCAAGTTCACGTTTTCCCAAATTCGCAATTTTTGTCGAAACCTTAGGTTTTCTTCTTCACCGCAAACACTGTCACTGTTGTTTTTCTCGAAATGGCAGGCTCGCTTTGTTCATGTTCAAGAATCTTTAGGCCAAACACCCAGGTCTGAATAACTCTAGTTTGCCAACTGTTCTTTGTCGTAAAAATAACATTCTCTGAAAAAAGCGGCTAGTTTAGTCTGCAACTCAAACAGTTGTACAAGTGCTTTTTCTTTTCAAGGTAACCATTTTCTTCGGTGCCTCAGACACACTTTATGCTTTTATGCTTTATTTTCATCCTATTGCCTAAGATATTAAAAGTCATGTTAAAAAAGGGACATGGTTGGGGCGCCTGGGTGGCTCAGTTGGTTGAGTGTCCGGCTTCGGCTCAGCTCATGATCTCATGGCTCATGGGTTCGAGCCCCGCGTCGAGCTCTGTGCTGACAGCTAGCTCAGAGCCTGGAACCTGCTTCCGATTTTGTGTCCCCCTCTCTCTCTGACCCTCCCTGCTCACGCTGTCTCTCTCTGTCTCTCAAAAATAAATAAAAAAACATTAAAAATAAAAGGGACATGCTTAAGTACTGAGATGTAACAAACTCATACTGCTTCCTCAAGGATAGTCTAAAGTGAAACGGGTTCTTTTATTTTTCCTTCTTGTTGGCACGCATGGCAGCAAAGCACACGATGGCTGTGAGTGTCAGGCGCCCCTGCCTGGGCGCGAACACCTACCTCAGCGGTTTTACCCACCACTGCTTTTGTATCCTCAGCGCAAATGTCAACACCACCATTCCAGGATAAACCCTAAGATTCAAAGAAGTTCTTCAACACATTGAATGTCTCGGCCCCGCCTGTGTCTGTTGCCAAACATTCACATGAAAGATCTTCGATGATTAGTTAGTGCTGATCCTGGACCAATGCAAGCCAACAGCCACCCCTGTATATCCATCCATTTGTGAAACGAGATGCAAATCTACCAGTGAGCAGTCAACCCGGGCTTCACATTTGCAGCTAACTCTTGCATTTGGCCAGTTGCTGTATCATGGGGAAGTGGCCGTGCTATTTCTTTTACCGATTACTCGTTCCGTTGGTGGATTCAGCAGGGTCAACGGTACAAGCCTTTATTCGTCTTTCAGTGAATGCAGTTTGATGACTTTGTAAGATTCTGTGGCTTTTTTTCATTTCTAGCTTGGAGAGCTGTAACAATGTTTGGCTTTTTGAGAGCTCATGATGTCTACATTTAGAATACTTAAATCCTTTTTCTTTACCCTCTGGTCCTAAAAATGATACTACCACGTAGATGGCCCCATCAGGGCTGGGGCAAGGGTGAGACAAGCAAGTGGCTGGGGTACAGGACTTAGGGAGGTGCTCACTGGGAAGCCTTCTGGGTTTCCTTGTTTTGAAGAGAGAAATATAAGAGATAACCGCTTTTCCACTGGCCGTTTTTGGAATCGGATGTAATACCCTGAATGTAGCCATCTGAGGCCCATGAATGACGCTCTATTCTTGTGCTCCTTTCACGTTTGACATCCAACGCATTAGAGATCCCATTAGCTCTACTGTGAAAATGTATATCCAGTATCTGACCTTCTCCCACCACCTCGCACTCTTCTCCCAGTCCAAGCCACCATCATTTTCCACTTGGATTATTGCAATATTTTCTTGTGTTTTCTGTTTCCCTTGTCCCCTTATTATCCACGGGGCAGCCAGGGTGAGTCTTTCAAAACCAAATTCAGATCCTGTATCACTCTTCTTTTCAAAATCTTTGGACAGCTTTCCCTCTCCAAGTTCTTCTTAGAACACAGGACCTACATCATCTGGCCTCTCTCTAGCTACCTCTCTCCCTGCGGCTCTGCCCCTTCCTCACTCGTTCTGTCTTCCCCATCTCCTGCTCCTCCGGCAAAACAAGCAGGCCTCTCTCCTAAGGCCTTTGCCCTTGCATTTCTCTCTGTCTGCAATTCTCTTTTCCTAGATGTTTGCATGGCTCACTTGCTTCGTTCTTTTCGGCCTTTGTGCTGAGATGCCTTCCCAACCCCAGCTCCACCTGGGACTCCCGACCCCCTTTACCCTCCTTTATTTGCTTTCACGGCATTTTCCTCTTCAACAGATCACACAGTCATCTGTTTATTTTTTGATCTTCACCCCGCCCCACCAGTTGACATAATTCGAGCTCAACAAGGGCTTTGCTTTGTTCAGCACTGTAACCTCGTCACCTGGAAGAGTGGTCATCACTTAGTAGAGTTCATGACATAAGAATTTCAGAGAGAGAGAAAAGAGTGTATGGAAAAGAGGAAATAGTGACTAAGAACTTCATAGTATTAAAGAAGGATCGAACTTGGGTTTTAAAAGTTCATAGAGCACCAGATGAGACAGATGGGCTCAAAACAAATACTAAGTGAGACACACGGCAGAGAAGTTTCAGAATACCAACCACCGAGAAAATTCTGAAAGTTTACAGAAAGAAAAAGCAGGTCTATAAGAATGTACATGAATTATATCGACATCAGACTTCTCAACAGGAGGAGGAAGCAATGAGGCATGAGAAATAAGGACTTACAAATAACTTAATAAGATTTTTCATTCTCTGGAAAAGAAGTTTTATTTATTTATTTTAAATATAATTTATGGTCAGATTGGCTTACCTACAACACCCAGTGCTCATCCCAACAAGTGCCCTCCTCAGTGCCTGTCACCCATCTTCTCTCCCCCATCTACCCTCAGTTTGTTCTCTGTACTTAACAGAGAGGGAGGGAGGCAAACCAGTAGAAAAGAAGTTTTAAATAGAAAATAATTATTTATAACAGTCAATAACCAATTCTAGGTGATACTAGTATAACAGGGGGGATGATGTTGAGGGAATGTGGAGACCAGAAAGAGGTGAGTGCCAAGGAAAAGAAATTAATAATAGAAAATAAACATAGTATGATTCTTAAAACGTTAGTCAAAACAACTAAAAGAATAAAGATGAAATATACTACTTTCAGTCGAGCAGAATAAAATCTGATTCATGCATTGGAAACTAGAAAAGAGAGAAAATCTATCTAGTAAGTAAGAGTAACCATAAAATAAGATGGCTGAAATAAATCAGAATATGCTAGTAAGTAAAATAAATGCAAATGAGCTAAACTCACTGATCAGATTGGATTGTAAACAAAACAGAACAAGTCTAAGCAATATGATATCTTCTAAAGACAACATTATTATTATATATTATACACATTTTCCAGAAAATAGGATTGAAATTAATAAAATGATTTTATGAGGCTAACATATTCTTGATTCCAAAACTGATAAAGGACATTACAAGTAAAGAATATTGTAAACCTGTTTCTTTTAAAATCTTAAGTAAAATATCAGTTGAACTAATCCAAATATGTATTTCTTAAAAAGATAAGAAATTATGATCAAATAGAGTTTATTTCAGGAAAGCAAGAATTGTTCAACATCAAAAAAACAAAGTCTTATACATATCTTTTTAAAAATTTTAGTTGTTTTTTTTTTTTTTGAGAGAGAGAACGAGAACGGGGGTGGGGGCAGAGGGAGCAGAGAGAAAGTCCCAAGAATCTGACACAGGACTTGAACCCATGAACCATAAGATCATGACTCGAGACAAAATCGAGAGTCATACGCTTAACCGATTGAGCCACCCAGGCACCTCATAAACAGTTTTTGATAAAGCACACATTTATAATTTTTAATTATATAAATTTTATAATTCTTAAAATTCTTAGAAAATTAAGAATCAATAGATACTCCATTGATAAAATTTATCTACCCCAAATCTCATACTTAAAGAGAAATGTTAAGAACATTCCTTTTAATCCTGGGAATAAGACAAGGATGTTTGGTATTCAACATAACAATCGACCCGTTGTCACTGTATTAAGATAAGAAAAAAAATACAACAATTAGAAAGGAAGCGTAAAAATTATCATTATTTATAGATAAAGGTGATCAATTATATAAAAATTCAGCAGAACCTACAAGTGTCTGGTACTAATAAGAGAGTTCTGCACATTTTCTAGATTCAAGATCAATGTGAAAAAGATATCACAAACATTTCTGGAAAGACCAACCAGAAAATAAGATAATATTTGCAATTGAAGCAAAGATTTTAATGGATAAATTCCTAAGACGTTTATAAATAAGATTTTTAAAATAAAATTAAGGACTTAAATGAATACATGAATAAATTAAGTATTAGGCCTATGCCATCCAACCCATAGCAACTGGCCACATGTAACCACTGAGCACGTGAACTATAGCTAGTTTGGGTTGAAATGCGGTATGAATGCAAAATGCACACTCCATTTCGAAGACGTGGTTACACAGAATGTACTATTAAAATTAGTTTCACCTGCATCTTTTAATTTTTTTAAAAGAAAGTTGATACTAAAATTTTTTGAAGTTTATTAATTTGAGAAGGAGAGGGAGAGAGCAGTAGTGGGGCAGGGGCAGAGAGAGAGAGAGAGAGACAGACAGACAGACTGACAGAGAGAGAGAGAGAGAGAGAGAGAGAGAGAGAGAATCCCAAGTAGGCTCCAGGCTCTGAGCTGTCAGTGCAGAGCCCAGCTCGGAGCTCTATCCCATGAATGCGAGATCATGACCTGAGCTGAGATCAGAAGTCAGATGCTTAACCAACTGAGACAGCCAGGTGCACCACTTCTAAAATTTTTTAAATTACGTATGCAGCTCATCGTAAATTTCTGCTAGAAAACTGTAGACCATAATTCTGAGTGGGATGGCTTCACATTGTAACGATGTAAACTGTCCTTTAATTAATCTTTATCCAGCTCAGTTTCAATCACAATTCCAGCAAAGGGTTTTTGCTTTTGTTGTTTGTTTTTTGTTTGTTTGTTTGTTTGTTTTGGTGGTGATGGTGGGGAACATGGAAAAATGTCCAAGAAAGGATATAAGTGGGCAGTTTACGGAAAATGAAATCTGCATGACTAAGGACTTTTTAAAGAGATAGTTCACTTCCAGCAACGTGGATGTAACTGGAAGGGTATTATGCTAAGTGCAATAAGGCAGTCAGAAAAAGATACCATATGTTTTCACTCATATGTGGAACTTGAGAAGCTTAGCAGAAGACCATGGGGGAAGGGAAAGGGGAAAAATAGTTTCAACCAGAAGGAGGCAAACATAAGAGAGTCTTAAATACAGAGAGCAAACTGAGGGTTGGCGGTGGGGGTGGGGCGGTGGGGAGGGGAGAAATGGGTGATGGGCATTGAAGAGGCCACTTGTTAGGATGAGCACTGGGTGTCGCATGTAAGCGATGAATCACAGGAGTCTACTCCCCAAACCAAGAGCACACTTTACACACTGTAGATTAGCTACCTTGACAATAAATTGTACACATGAGATACTTTACCTCAGTAACCAGAAGAAAAATAATTAAAACAAATATTGGTAATATTAGAAAGTTGGGTAATACCAAGTGCTGCTAAGATGGCAAGGAAAAAGGAACCCTCACTCCCTGTTGGTGGAAGTGCAAACTGCTTACAGGTGTTCTGGAAGCCAATCCCACAGTACTCAGTGAAACCAAATGAGTGTGTCTCTTGCAAGTCAGCAAGCCAAATCCTGGGTATGCAGGCCCACAGATTTCCTGCGAAGATTCATAAAGGGACACGCATGGATGTCCGTCGTTACCTGATTTGTGGTAGCCAGGAGGCGGAGACAGCCCGGGTATCCCTCACCAGGCAGGTCCACCGGCGTAGAGGGGGCGGGCATGGGCTGTTAGGCAGCGGTCCTATGTAGAAGGGTTATTTAGCATCAAGGATACAGCATCTGAACAACACAGGACCCGGATGAAAGAGTCCATTTCTACCGTACCCTCAGCATAAATTAAACTCCCACCTGCTCACCGCAGCAATACCTTCCAAAGGCACATGTACATAGAAAAGAATGCGTGTTCACCAAATCCGATTGCAGTTGTGAGTGCAGAAGGGTTGAGCGTGGGTGTCCGGAAAGAGGAGGAAGTACGAGAGACAAGAGCTGGTGGCCACTAGGAATGATGCCACGGATGGTCTTTTTCTACTTTGTACCTGAGACTGTAAAATACGAGAAGAGTGACAAAGATGTCACCAGAAGTGAAGAAAAGCATTTGACTGGGTCAGGAAGCCGGTTCCTGTCCTCTGGGGAAAGCTCCCTGGCCCATGACCTTCCCGAGGACCCCACTTTTCTCTGAGCTGCGTCTTCCTGGGGGCCTCCCAGGGGGCCGGCCTGTGCGAGGCTCCTGGAAGCCTGCGTGGAAGGGGCAGCGCACACTGGAACCCGCTCTCTCTCCGGAGGGGGGGCGGCCCCCTTCCCTGGCCGGGCCGGGAGGCACCTCGGCCAGGCCGGCAGCTCGCAAAACACAGCGGGGTCTCTGTGCGGCCCTGAGGTAACCCGACAGGAGCGAGGCCGCTCCTCCTGGGCCGCAGAGAATGGGCTCCTCTGTGTGCGCTTGTTTGCTTTGGTTTCGAGCTAAAAAAAAAATGATTTCACACATAATTAGGACTGTGGCAGTGAGATTGTGTCCGAGGTGCTTTTACTGGAAATATCAAGAGGACGGACAAGGGAGGGCTGTGTTCCTCGTCCAGCCAGGGCTGGGGAGGCGGAGGCGGAGCCCGGCAGCGCCCCGGGAGAGACAACGGCCAGTGTTCAGGGCAGAGAAGCAGCTTTCAGGGACACAGGCCCAGCTGTGAGCGGCTGAGGTTGGCCGTGGAGGTGGGCAGGGTGTGGGGTGTGCGGTGCGTGCGTGTGGTGTGCTGGGGAGGGGAGGGGGGCGGTCAGAAAGCAGTGGGGGGCTGCTACCCCCAGGTAGGGGGGGTGGAGAAGGAGACAGGGGTGAGAGCTGCAGGCCACGGGAGAGATGGAGAAAGAGACGTGGCAGAGAGAGCCACCGCGGCCTTCCCCGTGACCCCGCACCATCCATGTGCCTGAAACCAAGCTGCCCCTAGGCCAGGCACCTGGTGACCGGGGTCCCAGGCCTGACTCTGGACAGGTCCCTGAACATCACTGCGTCTCAAATGGCTTCCCCATGAAAAACTAAGGCCGGACCCTCAGCTCTTTGCATCAGTGACATCCCATGGGAAAAAAATTGTTTGGGGAACACCCAATACCGTATCTCCCTCTTGGAGACTCACAGGACACATAATATATTAGAGGCAATGAAGAGCCTTGTAATAAAATAAAACCCTGTTTTACTTGGAATTTGTGTAACGAAGTACTTTCCAAACATTTAATTACAGAAACCCACCCCCTCTCCCTGCTTTTTGTATAATAATATCTATTAACATCTTGTGTGTTCTAGTTACTATTGCTGTATAAGGAACCAACCCCAAACTCAGCCGCCTCAAACGACCGTTTTATTACACCCACAGGTCCCGTGGGTCAGAAATCCGAACAGGACGCAGCAGAGATGGCTGGTCTCCATCCCATGCTGTTTGGGGCCTCGTCTGAAAAGACGTGAAGGCTAGGATGACCATGGCTGGAGATTGTCCGGGCTCATGTGTCTGGTGTTGATGCTGGCTGCACGTGTTGGGACCTCGGCCTGGGCTGTGAGCTGGGCCACCTCCGTGTGGCCTGTCCATGTGCCTGGGCTCAGCAGCCTCAGCACAGTCAGACCCCTTACATGGAGGCTCAGGGCTGAGACCCAGACAGAGGCTGTATGGCTCTGATGCTTTAGCTTTGAGTGTCAGAGGCACATTAAGAAGGGCACAGGGGTGGAAGGCATCGTGGTAGCCATCTTGGGAAAGTTCAGTCTGCCGCACTCCAAGAAATGGGGGCTAAAGATCTGAGGGCTTAGGGGTGTCTGGGTGGCTCAGTCGGTTAAGCCTCTGACTTCGGCTCAGGTCAGATCTCACATTTGTGGGTTCGAGCCCCACATCAGGCTCTGTGCTGACAGCTAGCTCAGAGCCTGGAGCCTGCTTCCGGTTCTGTGTCTCCTTCTCTCTCTGCCCCTCCCCCTCTCATGCTCTGTCTCTCTCTGTATCAAAAATAAATAAGACATTAAAAAAAAAAAAAGATCTGAGGGCTTCTAAGAACTGTTTGAAACCTGAAATCCCTCCATGACTGTGTTCTCTGGATCCCGTAACCCTATTCTCTTCCTCACACTCAGTCCCAAACAGTCAGTGCCAGGTCCCTCCCTGCTGCCCCTGTGACCTTGTTTCTTCCCTGCCATGCGGCCCCCACATGGACCCTTAGGGCTTCGCAGGCCATAGAGTTGAAGGATGGATGGAGGTGAGCAAGGCAGAGGGGTGGGGGGAGGGGAGCACCTTCCGGGTGGTCGAAGCTTGAAGCTTCTAGATTTTATCCTAAGAGTTACCAGACGGCAGGTTTCCAAGAGAGAAGGGCTTGATGACGACTTTTATTTTGAAAAGAGCCTTCTGGTTGATGCCAGCGAATGGACCTGAAGGTGAGCGTGGACAGCCAGGAGGTTATTTTGGAGTTGACCTAGAGATGGAAAGAAGTGGATGGCTTGGACAGATATTTAGGAAGCAGGAACTGGCTTGGGCAACTGGATGGTGCTTTTTCTGTCAGAGGAAATGTGGGAGAGAAACCTGTTGGTATGACCTCTGAGGACATAGTTGTCAAGAAAGTGGTTGGATATGAAGGGCTGAAGTTAAGAGGCTTGGGCTAGATTCACACACCTGGAGTCTGCACCTTGTACATGGTGGCGGAGAGCATGACCTTGCCCAGGGAAGGGCTACAGAGAGGGGAGAAAGGGACTTGGCATTGAGGAGGTACCTAGTCATTTGTAAGCATTCTATATTAACATGGTCTCCGTTTAAGAACCTGGACAAAATCCTGTGAGTCTCCAACTCATCAAAATCTGGATGGAGCCAGCTGCGGCCCTGGCCATTCAGCTGGTGCTTGAGCACGGGGCAGCCTCTCCGAGGGCCCCCTGCCCTTCCCTCTTCTATGGAGAGAGAGAGGATGCCGGGTCAAGCGAGAGTCTCTTGTGACTGAAAGATCACAAGAGATCTGGGCCTCTTCTGTGTTTTTGGAGACTTTCTGTATTAAAAATGAACAGATTCTAAAGCATGGCTAGAGCAATGGTGGAAAAATCTAAAAATGTGGTTTATTTGGAAAGAATTCCAACCTTACAGATGACACACACAAATAAAACTAAACAAACACACCTGTAATCCTTTATCTGGATTCAGCTCCTGGTAACTCGTTACCCATCTGTGTTATTATTTGCTTCTCTGTCTTCCTCTTCCATCTGTCCATCCATCCGTCCACCCGTCCATCATCCATCCGTCTATCACAAATCCACTTATCACCTATCTAATTTCTTTTCTGAGCCATTTGCAGTCAAGTTATTTATATCATGACCCTCTGTCCCTAAATATTTCAGTTTGTAGTTTCTAAAAATAGAGATATTCTTGTCCGTAACCATAGGAGGGTTTTAAGCTTCAGCAAATTTAACATCGACACAACACTTACAATTTGTATTCCAGTTTTATCAGTTGACCCAATAATGTCCTTAACAGTGTTCCCACCCCACCCCCTACCCGCCATATAGGTTCCAGATTATGGCCAAGGTTTAAATGTCATGTCTCTTTAGTCCTTCTTTAATTTGGAACATTCCCCAGCTTTCGGTGTCTTGCATGGCATTGACATTTTTAAAGGAATTACAGCCCGGCCTGGCCCTCCTCTTAACGGAATGTGCCTCATTTTGTGTTTGCTTGATGTTTTCCTGATGATTAGATTGGGATTTCTATTCTTGAGTAGAATACTGCATAGGTGATAATGTGTCCTTCTCAGAGCATCGTGTCTGGGAGGCACATGGTACCCATCCGTCTCTCATCGGTGATGCTAACTTTAATCACGCAGTCTAGGTGTTATCTGATTTTTTTCTTTATATAATTATTATTTTGCAACTAATACACAATCTGTGGAAGAACAGTTTAAGACCATATGAACATCCTGTTTCTCATCTCAATTTCCCCCTAGATTTAGCATCCACAGATCTAAATTTTTTATGTTTTTCATTTATTTTTGAGAGACAGAGAGAGACAGCTCGAGCAGGGGAGGGTCATAGAGAGATGGAGATACAGAATCTGAAGCAGACTCCAGGCTCTATGCTAGCTGTCAGCACAGAGCCCAACTCGGGGCTCGAACCCATGAACTATGAGATCATGACCTGAGCCGAAGCCGGACACTTAACCGACTGAGCCACCCAGGTGACCCTAGTGTCCACAGATCTAGTTTTTACCATGATGGTTGCAAAGTGATGATTTTCCATCATCACCAATCCCACTACCTTTAATAGTCAACCCTCAAGGGGTACCTAGGCGGCTTAGTCATTTGAGTGTCCAATTTTGGCTCTGGTCATAATCTCACAGTTCGTGGGTTCAAGCCCTGTGTCGGGCTCTGTGCCAGCAGCTCAGGGCCTGGAGCCTGAGCTGTCAGCACAGAGCCCGATGCACGGCTTGAACTCGTGAACTGTGAGATCATGACCTGAGCTGAAATCAGACGCTTAACTGACTGAGCCACTCAGACACCCTAAGGGCTGTCTCTTCAAGCCGGGTCCCATGTCCTTATGACATATGCTCCTCACTCTTCGAGCACCTGCTTTCTGGCATAACAGGATATTCTGGGCTCATCTTGTGCTAGCTGGAGCCAGCCTTTTCCTGAGGAACTCTGGTTACTTTTAGTGGCGGATGGTATTAGAGACCAAGATCTGAGCACTGGGTGTGCTCATTACTGCTGGGCTATCTTTGCTTCTTGGAGTCATGGTATGTTTAAAATATTTTAAGTATTGACAAAAATTAGTGCATTTATAAAAACAACACAATAGAATTGCTTTGTTTGCAAGAGGATGATGGGATTTATAAAACCCTATTATTTCATAGAGCTATATGGCTCTGTCCGGGGCATTGGAGTTGAGGGATGATTGTCCTCTTCTATCTATGCTGCTAGTTGGTGTCTAGAACTATTTGAAGAGCCGCACTGGGGGGAATTGTAAACATGTGAGTTTGAAGCCCTTAGTGGAATTTGAAGTCCAAGTCGAATGACCTTTCTGTGCTACACCTCTGGGCTCCCCCCATTCCAGCCACCATCTGATTAGCCCTCATCACAAAGGACCTCTTAAACTGCCCAGTATTGTTTACCCAAAGAACAAGCTCTTCTCTGTGACCTTGTGGCCCTGGCCTAGAGCTGACCAGTGATGCTGACCTTGCACCTCCGTTCCCCTGGTCCCCTAACAGTAGTTCTTTCTTTGGCTCCTTTGAGCTTCCCCCTTCTCCTGTAAACAGTTGTAAAACACTCTGTCCTTCCTGAGCCCAGTCCAATCAATGCCAGAGAAGAGTTCAGTTTGGCTGTGAGGCAAAAGGTGGCCAAAGCCTTGTGTTTTGAGAAAAAAAAATATTCATGTTTAATCTTTTTATTATTATAGCCTCTCCCAGTTTTGAAGGGGTGACCTCACCCTCTGACCCTGGGCCTATGAATGGGAAATTCTTTGTAGGTTTAGGGGAGAGGGGAGGCCTATGCACCCCAGGATGCCCCATCCTGTAGACTTTATGCCTCCAGAAGAGGTCGGATATTGGGTCTGGGGGAATGGGGCCTTGGGGCGTTGGGAGGAAGGTGTTTAAGCAACCTATTACGAAGAGCATCTTTAGGTAAGTCCACAAAGACTTTATCGGGTTACAGCCATGTGAAAGGGCCTGTTCAGGTGCAGTGGGGCAAGCAAGAGTGAGTCCAGTTTGGGCCTCAAGGAGTCCATGTTTCATGGGGAAATGGGCTCAACCCACTGGATTATCATAGGCTGTGGCTTCTGCTATTAGGAGGGAGAGAATTGCTATGTCAGTCCAAAGAAGAGAGAAGTTCTTTCATCCGGAAGGAGGCTTCCTGGATGGGGTGGGATCCTGGAGGACGAGGGCAGAGGAGGGAGAAGGGAGAGGTGGGATTGAAGGGGAGCCTGGGAAGCAAGCCCCACCCCCCTTTCGCAGACCCGACAGCCTCCCCGGAGTCTCCCCTGCTGGCTTTAGCTGAGGTTGTGGAAGCTGCTGTTAAACATAGACTGTGTGGGACAGATGGGTGTGGGAACCAGAATCCTCCCCATTGTGGGTGCCTGGTGGTCCTGGGATGGGGCCTGGGCTCTGGGCGTGTCCACTGCCCCACACACAGTGAGCTTGGGGTGAATTCGAGGCCAAAGTCAGGAGCCCCAGGAGAGCTGTGACCACCAGTAACCTGGGCAGGCACTAGGAGAGGAGCCAGGGAGGACATTTCTCCACTGAAAACAGATCCAGCCAATCCAGGAAAAGGAATAATTGGTCACTCTACTCTGAGGAGAGAAGCTGCTCTAATTTAGAAGCGATTTCTTTTTTTATTGTTGTTGTTTATTTATTTGAGAGAGAGTGTGTGGGAGGAGCAGTGAGAGGGAGAGACAGAATCCCAAGCAGGCTCCACCCGATCAGTGAGGAGCCCAGTGTGAGGCTCGAATTCATGAACCGTGAGATCATGACCTGAGCCGAGATCAAGAGTCGGATGCCTAACCAAGTGGGCCACCCAGGTGCCCCTAAAAACAGCGTCTTGTCTTCAGTCTGGTTTACGAGCAGGCCTGGCTGCTCTGCTGGCAGATTCTGGGGACATATGGGTTTCTTCTCAACCATGCTATCACCTCAGGGCTTTTGCACTTGCTGGTTCTTCTTCTGAAACACCCTGTCATTCCATACATACATACCTCTTTTCTTCATTCACTTCAAGTCCTTGCTCATCCGTTACCTTCTCAGAGAGGTGTCCCTGAGCCCCTGTGTAACACCACAGCCCTCTGCCATGCTGGCATTTCTTCTCCTTTCTCCATTTTCTCTCCATTGTGTAGACCCTTGACATGTCACATATTTCACTTACTTATTTTAGCTGTCTGTCTCTCCTTTCCTTCTCCCCTTGCACACACCAGAAGGTAAGCTCCATGAGGACAGGGCTATTTGTCTGTTTTGTCCACTGCTTTATCCTCAGTGCCTACATAAGGATTTGGCTCATGATAGGCTCTCAGTAAATATCTCCTGATGGACACGGAACCTATTTGAGCAAAAGAGCCAGGCTGGCCTCTCCAAGTGCTGCATGCAGCAGCAGCAGCTGAGTGACAATGTGATCTGGGGAATGTGCAGAGGGGCCTCAGCAAACTTGGCAGAGGGCCGTAGGAGAAAACACAGTAGAAAGTCTCTTGCCTGGTGGTTGGTGCCCAGCACTCGGTAAATTTCCATCTTGAACTCATGGCCATTTGTGAGGGCTGTTGGCAAAGAGAACTGTGTTCTGAGGCATCCCTGGCCCTCCCTAGCTGATCCTGGGTTGGTGGGGAACTGTAGCTGGCCCTGAACTTCTTGTCACAGCCCATTCCCTCCAGGAGGCTCTGTGTCCTACAGAATGTAAACTTTGCATCCTCGAATTGGGGCACAGTTTATAGACGTAAGCCGCAGCTCTACGGTCAGTTTGTATTCTAGACTCTTGAGTCCGTGTATGAGAGCTCAGTTTCTGAGTAGTAACTGGCAGTGCTGAGAAGAAATGATCTTAAGAAGTCCATTGCCTGTGCTGGCCTTGGTGAACACAGCTTCCTATGAAACAAATGCAGACTTCATGGACCACCCCAAGCAGAGAATCCTTCATTTCTGTTCAGAACCCATTGTTTTCTTTGCTTGAGATATAATAAAACATCTCAGAAGTGGAGGTCTAAGAGATAGGCTGAGCAACATAAAATGCTTTTAGTGGGGCCCAGTGGGCTAGACTGTCGAGACCATCTAATTATTGTACATTGGCCAATGTGGTAGATTAGATCAGGAGTTTGCAAACTTTTACTGTAAGGGGCCAGGCCATAAATATTTTCAGCTTCCCCAGGCCCTGAAGTCTCTGTTGCACTATTGAACTCTGCGATTATGGCACGAAAGCAACTACAGGCAAACAAGCATGGGTGTGTTCCAATAAAAGTTTATTTAAAAAACAGGCGATAGACTGGACTTTGGACTACAGTGTATAGTGTGCTGAGCCCCGGATTTGATTACTCATGGCAGTTATTGACTCCTTTCTTCTATTTTCGTGTCCCTTGACTTTGGGCTCAGTCATGTGACTTTCTTTGGCCATGCATGGTGGCATATGTAACACAAGCAGAGACTTGAAGTGTGCTTGTGTGGTTGGGTTTGTCCTCTGAAACTTTGGTCAGGGCCCTGAGAAGATCATGCCTTGGCTAAAACACTGACCCAAGAATGACAAGAGAGACATGGAAGAGCTCAGCCTAGATCCGCCAACATATAGTTGACCCACAAACATGTGAGTGAGAATAAATGACTATCGACTTAAGACACTGAGCCATGGGGTGCTTTGTTACAGAGCGTTATCATGGCAATAGCGGACCGACACAGCTGGGTGTCTCACTCATGTCAACACAACTCATCCAAAGTGAATTACCTTCTCTCCCAAACGTGTTCCTCCTCCTCTTTCCCTCTTCCATACACCCAGTAACACAGACACGATCCAATCTCCTTAACCCTGGTCCCAGCCATGTGGTGAGTCTCCAGGTTCTGTTTATTCTGCCCTTTTCCTTTATCCTACAACAATTCAATGCTTTTGGCCCCTCTTGCTCCTGCCCTTCATCATCTGGCTTCAGTATTCCTGCAGCATTCTTCTGGCAAGTCTTTCTTTCTCTTGTCTCTTGTTTTTCCAACAGAGCATCCTGTTACCCTTGCAGCCAGCTTCCTGAAACAAATGTTGAGCAGCACCACTGTCCTCTGCAAAAGCCAGGAATGGCTTTCCCATTGCTTCTACCCAGCTGTTTAAAACCTGGGGTTCAAGAGGAATGAAGAGGTAAGCAAAGATTTCTTTTAGCAAAGCTTCTCCAGCATCCTGGCCTCTCTGCCCCACACTCTATCCTGCCTGGTGATCAGTACTTCAGCCGCTGCCTTCTCCATGCCACACAGCAGTTGTGAAAGTCAGCCTCCGGAACGTTCAGACGGCAGTGTTCAGAGATCCAAGCTCCCCAAGGCCCACTGATGCATCACCCAAAAGCCCAGGTTGGAAGGTACCAGGTGCCATGATTTCCTTTTAGCCTTCCTGATTTCATCGGTCAGCCCAGGAACTCTGTAAGCAATGAGATGGTGAGATTAAGCAGAAGAGGGGCCTTTCCTCAGCTCTAAGCTTCCCCCCACCCAGCATCTCTACTCAGGTATCTAACTGGCATCTCAGACATGAACTCTGGGTCCTGTCTCACGTCTGCCCCCCCTACAGACTTCCCCATCTCTGTTAGTGACAACCCCAGCCTTCCAGTGCCCAAGGCACAAAATCTCAGAGACGTCCTTGGCACCTCTTTCTCTCACTTTTATCAGGAAATGCTTTTGACTCTCTCTTCAAATGTATCCAGAATCCAGTCACTTCTCACTACTTCTGTTGTTAGCACCGTGGTCTATGCCCCGGTCCTGGCTCGGCCAGCAGCCTCCTAACAGGTGTCTTTGGTTCTGTTTTGTCCCCCATTAGTCTCAACACAGAGGCCAAGGTTACAACTCAGGTCAGATCATGATGCGTCTCTACTCAGAACCGCTCATCATCTCCCCACTTCACTGTCTCATCTCCTCCTGCTCTCTCCCTCACCCCACCATGCCTGCTCTGCCTCCACATTGTTCCCAGAACAAGTCAGGTGCACTCCTGCCACAGGGCCTTTGGATGTGTTATTCCTCCAAGCTTCGTCTCCTTTGCTCACTTGCCCAAGTGCATGCTCTGTCTCCCAATTTGCATTCAGACGTCACATATTCATGGCACTCTATCAAAAATTCAGCCCCCTTTGGGGAGCCTGCGTGTCTCAGTCAGTTAAGCGTCTGACTCTTGATTTCAGCTCAGGTCACGATCTCATGGTTCGTGAGTTCGAGCCTCGTGTCAGGCTTCACACTGTCAGCGTGGAACCTGCTTGGGATTCTCTCTCTCTCTCTCTCTCTCTCTCTCTGCCCCTCCTCCACTCTCCCTCTCTCTCTCTCTCAAAAGTAAATAAGAAAACTTTTGTAAAAATTCAGCCCCCCTCTCTACTGTATTTTCCCTCTTTTCTGCTTTATTTCCTCCTCTGCGTTTATCACTAACATACTATACGTTTTCCTTTTTTCTCGTTCACTGGCCATCTCCATCACTAGAACAAAAGCTCTCTGAGTGTCTTCATTCATTCAGGCTGCTATCATAAACTAACATAAGCTGAGTGGCTTAATCAACAAACTATTATTCCTCACACTTCCGGAAGCTGGCAAGTCCAAGATCTAGGCGCCGGCAGATGCTGTCTGGTGACCTGCTTCCTGGGTCGTAGACTGCCTCTCTCATGGTGTCCTCACAAGGTGGAAGGGTGAAGGAGCTCTCTGGGGTGAAGGGTGCTGATCCCATTCCTGAGGGCTGCACCTTCGTGACCCAGTCAGCTCCCAGAAGCCCCATCTCTTCACACCATCACTTTGGGGGTTAGAATTTCAGTCTAGGAATTTGGGGAAGGAAACACATTCAGTCTATAGCACCGAGTGTCTTAGTCTGGTTTCCCAGAAGCAGACAGAGGTGAGGATGTGTGTGTAAGTGATTTATTAAGAAAATTCTTCTGAGAAACTAGAAGGAGGTGGGGTAGGGTGGATTGGAGGTGTAAGACAGGGAAGGGGAAGACGTCAAACAAGAGACAGCGGGAAACGGGGTCCCAGCCTCTGCCTGATCCCGAGGGGACTCCAGAGCATAAATGGCATCTCAGAATTTTCCTTCTATAAGAATCAGTCACCGGCTGCCGGCCGCCCTGTCCCCTGTGTGTGTGTGTGTGTGTAGGGAGCATCAATTCCCAGGCATTTCCTGCTTCTGGGGGACAACTTTACAGACCTCTGAAGATCACAGATGTGAGCTTTAAAAGCAAAGCATACAGAAACTATGGCTGGGCTCTCAGAACGGATACAGGAGCAGGGCATGGAGTGCTTATAGCGTCTGCTATCTGTGGTGGGCAGACAGATATTTTAAAGAGAAGGCAAGGGGCGCTGGGTGGCTCAGCTGGTTAGGCGTCTGACTTCAGCTCAGGTCACCATCTCACAGTTTGTGAGTTCGAGCCCCGCCTCGGGCTCGCTGCTGACAGCTCAGAGCCTGGAGCCTGCTTCGGATTCTATGTCTCCCTCCCTCTCTGCCCCTCCCCCACTAATGCTCTTTCTCTGTCCGTCTCAAAGATATTAATAAACATTTGAGGCACCTGGGTGGCTCAGTGAGGTGTCTGACTTCGACTCAGGTCATGGTCTCACAGTTAGTGGGTTCAAGCCCCACATCAGGCTCTGTGCTGACAGCTCAGAGCCTGGAGCCTGCTTCAGTTTCTGTGTCTCCTTCTCTCTCTGCCCCCCCCCCCCCACACTCACTCTCTCTCTCTCTCTCTCAAAATAAAATAAAGACATAAATATATATATATATATATATATATAAACATTTAAAGAATATTTAAAGAGAAGGCAATTAATGTTGATTGAAATTCTACTTTGTAACTAGAGTTTTATATACATTGTCTTCATTCTCAGAGAACAAAACCAAAAAGCCTGTGAAGTCCACATGTCTCCTTATTTCAAAGAAAAGAAAAGGGTGTCCCAGACAGGAAAAACTAGCTTATTCGACTTGGAGAATATCAGAGCCCATCCTGATTCTCACACAGAGTTCTATCGTGAAATCCATGCTCTTTCACTAGAACACTCTCATCTCCAAAGAAAGAAATTTAAAACCAAGTTATAAAATGGTGAGGAAGGGGGCTCCTGGGTGGCTCAGCAGGTTAACTGTCGACTCTTGGTTTTGGCTCAGGTCATGATCTCTTGGTTCGTGAGTTCGAGCCCCACGTCGGGCTCTGAGCTGTGTCAGCACAAGACCTGCTTGGAACTCTGCCCCACTCATGCGAGTGCACACTCTCTAAATGAATAAATAAACTTAGTAAAATGAAATGCAAAACTGGGCTCTGAGAAACTGAGGAAAGGGAGTTTTGTGGGTTCTGTTCTCATCTGTGTCCGTAGTGCCTGGATGTAGTTGGAGCTCCATAGATAGTTGCTGAGCACGTGAGCAATGGGAATAAAAACAACTTTATAGAAGTGTTATGAGGAGTAAATAAACAAATGTGTCGAAAGGCCAGAGAACGGCGCTTAGTACATAAGAAGCGCTCAGTAAATATCCACTGTTATTATGGGCTCTCAGGCCCCCGGGCTCAGCTAGGGCCTCGGGAGCCTGCTGAGGGAGATGGCTCAGAGCGGACGGAGATTTGGGGTGATGTCCTCACAGTGCTGGCTCAGTGCCTCGCGGCCTCTGTGTTTCTCTCTCAGAGCTGTCATCGGGAGATTAAAGCCGCAGCTTTCTTCTGGCCGTGTAACAGGCACTGTGGTTTGGCGTGGGAAACAAAGTCCCTCTGGGGACGTATAACTTCACATTCGCTGGCATTTGTATGAAGCAGGGTGAAATATTTATAATAAGAAATCAAATGGATTTGCTTCCCAAGAGCATTAGCTATAGAACACCGGAGTGAAGACGCGCAGAGCGAGTCCACGCCCCAGGGCCAGCCTTTACCTTCAAGACCAGCCGCTCCGTTCTTCCCAGATCCAAAGAAGGGAGCCCCGGGGTGGGAGAAGGGGGGGATTTGCCGGGATAACGCTGGCCTGTGGCAGAGCGGATCCAGAACCAGGCGACCCGTGTCCCACGTACGGCTCCAACTTCACCCGGCCGCCCTGGTTCTCCGGGGCCCTCCAGCAGAAAACACCTGTTCGTGGGAGGGCCGTGGCCTCTGAATCCGTTTGCACTTCTCTCTCCTGCAAAGACTGCGAAGAAACTCTGGGGTCCACCTAGGGCCAGTCAGCGTATCAGAGACTGTGAGCCCCGGGCAGCTCATTCTGTTTCTCAAAGCATTAAATGAGTTCCCTTTTGTGTGACGTGGCCTGGCCTGTGGACTGTCAGGTGTAGTGAGGCCAGGGACGTGACAGTGTGTGCCAGAGCACTCAGAGTTTGAATGAACATACGCAGGCAGCAGCCTCTAGGTATTTACCCAAAGAAAATAGACACTAACTCAAAATGACGCACGGACCCCCGTGTTTAGTGCAGCATTATTTACGGTAGCCGAGATATGGAGGCAGCTTAAGTGTCCCCCAGTAGACAAATGGATAAGGAAGGTGGTGTATACACACACACGAGCGTACACACACACACACAGGAATATTATGCAGACCTAAAAAGGATGAGATCATGCCATTCATGACAACATGGATGGACCTAGACAGCACCATGCTAAGTGAAATATATCAGATGCAGACAAATAACATATTTTTATTTCATAATACATGGTATCTATGAAGACAAATGAAGAAACAAACAAATGAACAGCAGAATCCAACCCATAAATACAAAGAACAGTTGATAGTGGCCAGAGGTGGGGGGGTGGGCAAAATGGGTGAAGGAGAGCAGGAGATACGGTCTTCCAATTACGGAATGAAAAGCCACAGCCTAAGGAATATGGTTAATAATTCTGTAACGGCGTTGTGTGGTGTGGGATGGGGACTCCCTTGGGGTGAGCACAGCATTACGTATACACCTGCCGAATCACTGCGTTACACACCTGAACTCATGGCATTGTGTGTCAACTATACTCCAAATTTAAAAAAGAAAAGGAAGAGGAGGAGGAGGGGAGGAAGATGAAGAGGAAGGAGAAAGAGAAGAAGAAGAAAGAAGACCAGGCTGACACCTCCCTTGCATGTGTTGACTCCACCTTGCCTTTGAGATGTTGGCAATCAGTACACACGGGGACAGCCATAACCTATAACCAAAGCCTTGCGGACCTGTACTTGGGACACCCGATTCACTAAGTGTGCGGTTCCTGGCTCTGTACACACAACAACCAATGGTGGTAACCAAAGGCTGAGCCTCAGGGACCTCCGCCCAACAGCCTCTCCTTGAGGCATGTACCTGTCCAACCTTATATACTTTGACGTGAGTGTCTCCTGACTAGACATCACTGGTTGAGGCTGGATCCCATCCAGAAGGTTCTGATTTAGCCTTTCAGGAAGCAGGACCACGGCTCTTTATTTATAGAATCAGCCTACATCTATCTAGTAAATATTTTTACTGTGGCTGATTTCAAGCAACCGATAATTTAACAGCTGACTTTCGAAATTCCTAAAGATCTTAACACTGGCGTTTGTAAGCCTGTACGTATCAGCCCCAGCACACCACTGGCCGAGATCATACGCGACGACATAGCTGTGTGCCTGATTTTTTATCATTTAATATCATGTTGGGAACCATTTTGCAGCCATAATTGTAATAATTGATTCAGGCAAGGTGGCCAGTGGGCGCATTGGATGAAAGAGTTTTGGGGAAAGGATAGTCACGCTGTGTCAAGGTATCACCCTACAGCTTACTTACTGCTTGCAAAAAAGATACGTCTACACTGGAGAGGTCTGGCAGCAATCAGTTTAGGAAAGGGATCGAAGTGAAGTAGCATACAAGCTGACACACAGGCCTTTGGCATGATAGTAGGGGAAGGGCACAACATTGCCCCAGGGGGTATTTTTGTTGAAAGGATCTAATCTAAACACAATCATGAAGAAGCCATCTGACATTCAGATTGTGGCAGTTTGGGCAAAACAATCCTGAACTCAAAAAAAAAGTCAGGGTGCCGAGTGGCTCAGACTGTTAAGCCTTTACTCTTGATTTCAGCTCAGGTCATGATCTCACAGTTGGTGGGATTGAGCCTCTCGTTGGGCTCTGTGCTGACAGTGCAGAGCCTGCTTGGGATTCTCTCTCTCGCTCTCAAATAATAAATAAACTTGAAAAAGAAGTCAATGTCATGAAAGAAGAAATGAACAGGGCTGGGGACTGCTATAGATTCAAAAGGAGACTAAGGAGCCATGAGAACTAAGTGGGACACATGATCCTTGATGGGAGCCAGATTGAAGAAAATAGCTAAAAAGGACATTTTGGGGACAAGTAGAGAAAGTTGAATATGGGCGCTGTGTTAGACCATATTGTAATATTTGTACTGCCAGCTTGGGTGTGATGATGGTACTGGGCTCACCTAGGACACGGTGCTAATTCTTAGGAGATGTGGTGCTTAGGTTGGAGAGAGAATGTCTACAGTTGACTTTCAAGGGATTCTGCAAAGAAACCAAACCAAACCAAAAAAAAAAAAAACAACCCCACAAAAAAGAAACTTACACCCAAATATGAATACCCTAGGAGAAGAAGAGACTGTGGCAAATATTAGCAATAGATGGACCTAGGTGAGCGATATATCGGTAAGCATTGTACAATTCACGTTTCTACCAGTTTGGTGTTTTTAAAATACAAAGAGGAAGTTACTACATTATAATAGGTTCCCTCACAAAATACTGCCATTTTGATGCTGTATATTGTTTCACTTAGAAATATACTACAATTTATTTAACCAGATCTCCTGCTGGGTCATCTCTTTCTACTGTTATAAACTGGGAACATCCTCGGAACTGAATCTTAGCACACGTCTATGATTATGTCCCATCGTGGTCTTCGGATTATCATGCCAGGAATTTTTTAGGCTCCGATGGGATGGATTCTCATGCTTTAAGCTTACAAGAGATGCGCTTGTTGACTAGATGCCAGGTTCTTCATATGACAGCAGAAAACCTCCCCATGGCCTTCTTCAGAGGGTTGTGTGAGAGGTAAGGACGTCTGTCAGAGAAATTAAGATGCCCCACATTCTGAGTAGTTTTAAGTGGTAATAGGTTCAGCTCCTACCCCAGGATGGGTCGAATCAGTGTCTCTGGGAGTGGGGCTCTGGCACTGGTTTGCTTTGTAAGGTCCCCCGGGGGCTCCTGAGGCAAACCAGTGTTGAGAAGAGCCGGTATAGAAGGATCCAGAAAGAATAGTCCAGGAGGTGGGAAGAAGCCAGGGTACGGGGGAGGGAGCAGGGAAAAGAGGTACTAGGTGGTCCTGAAAAGGGACTAGAGAGAGAAAACGGACATGACTGAGAGGGACTTGATAAAGTTCTGTCTGATGGGATATGATATGGTGTGACTACCGTCTCCATCTCCCCAGGGACTCCTCAGTAAACCTACAATTACTTTTGAATGCCTTTGTACTTGGGATTTTGGGGGGAGGGAAATGATATTAGACTTCTGTCAAGGTGGGGACCAGGTTAAGAGCAGAGGTGGTCAGAGAGGGTTCGAGTCACACTAATTTTCAGATGGGGGAAGAGTTGACAGGCTGCAGAGGACACTGTCCTGTCTGTCTTGTCGCCCTCCCCCTGGGGCACAAGTCCATGAGTTGGCTCTGCTGGGTCACTCTTCTCCCTTCCTGGCCAACGAATTCTAGAGGTCACAGAGTTAGAATCATTCTATTATTTTATTATTGGATTAAAGAGACACTCAGAGTCTCTTGATTTGATCAGAACACACCACAGTTTTCAAGGTTGTATTGATTCAAAACCAATCAAGAGCATTCAAACCACAGTTCAGAAATCTCTCTTGAGAAGGCTTGTTTGAATCATCTTTTGTCCCTACTAATATGGAAATGGCATACTCTCTCCGTGTCACATCTTCTCCGTCATGAAAGAGATAGTCTTCTTATTCTGAAGATGTACCTGGGAATTCAAAGCAATGATTTATTTGGAT
This sequence comes from Helogale parvula, assembly GCA_004023845.1. Taxonomy (NCBI): domain Eukaryota; kingdom Metazoa; phylum Chordata; class Mammalia; order Carnivora; family Herpestidae; genus Helogale; species Helogale parvula. The sequence continues at coordinate 13,021 of PJEM01013429.1, read as the reverse complement.
GCTTCGTTTTGCATCTGCATCAGAACATCGAGGGGTGCCTGGGTGGCTTAGTTGGTTAAGCATCCAACTCTTGATGTCGGCTCAGGTTGTGATCTCGTAGTTTGTGGGATCAAGCCCCGCGTCAGGCTCTGTGCTGAGAGCTCAGAGTCTGCTTGAGATTCTCTCTCTACCTCTCTCCCTGCCCCTCCTGAGCTCATGTGTACACCCGAGAGAGAGAGGGAGAGAGAGAGAGAAATTGAATAATATCTTCTTTCTCCACAAATGCTGCTGAGGCAGTTGCTAAGAGGTGAGAAATAGTAGTTTGTAAGTTAGTTGTCTTTTGTTTTTTTTGTGTCACAATTGCCCACTTAGGACAGAAACTATCACCAAAAATAAGATATGAGAACTGCAAGGAAAGCAATAAGCATATTTTGTTTATTTTCTTCCATGAAATACTCAATTCTCTTTATATTATTTTTTATTTTAAAAAAATTTTAATGCTTATTTATTTTTGAAAGAGAGACAGAGAGAGAGAGAGAGAGAGAGAGAGCGAGCACAAGTGGGGGAGGGGCAGAGAAAGAGGGAGACATAGAATCCGAAGCAGGTTCCAGGCTCTGAGCTGTCAGCACAGAACCCGATGCAGGGCTCGAGCTCACAAACTGCAAGAACATGACCTGAGCTGAAGTCAGATGCTTAACCAACAGAGCCACTCAGGTGCCTCAAGACCAAATTATTTTTTATAACAACATATAGAGGAAAGCTGAAACGTTTGGTTTTTTAAAAGGAAAGTTAGGTTTCTTTGGCCAGTACTGAAAAATGTTGCATTATATGGTCAACTCAGGTTTCCTCTTCCTGTGTGCTCCGAGAAGAAACAAGTTGGGATGCATTTCTCCACCTTATTAATTTGTAGGCAGCCTATCACTTTGGGATTGATCAGAGCAAGAAGAAAAACACTATTTTGAAAATATATAGAAGATGCTCCTTCTCTAAAAGGATTTTGAAGACTGCTTACAATTACATTTCCACAAATCTAGGCTGGAGTCACGGAATCCAATGCCAATAGGGACTGTGCAAGAAAAACAACTCAGAAATCTTGACATTAAATGAAAATAGGGAGTTCTGGAGACTGGAAACTTGAAAAACCATCTGTGTCTAAAGGGGAGTCATTCAGCACCAGTGTCACTTTGTGTGTGTGTGTGTGTGTGTGTGTGTGTGTGTGATCAGTAAGAAATCTTATTTTTGTGTTAAGCTTTTCAGTTAGTCCCTGTGGGTCTCTAATTCAGCAGGATGTGGGCCAAGTAAAACTGATTCATGGGCAGGGTTTGGTTTTCAGGCTGACAGTTTGAGATATCTTATCAGTTTGGAAAACCTGAAGGGCTGGCAGAAGGAGGCAAACACACGGGTTATTCTGGAGGAAAATCTGGTGGGCTTGGTGCCAGGGGAGGAGGAGTCAGATGGTCTGGGAGGACTCAGGGGTGTGGACCATGGAGAGCTTGCTTTGGTGCAAGGTGTGTGGGAGGGGGGGGCAGGTGGGGGAAGGGTGTACAGATGAGGAGCCAGAGGAAAGTGAGTCCTGTTTTAACAAGTTACACTTGAGGTCACGACTGGGCATATTCAAGAGGAAAGGACAAGGAGGATGTAATTAACCTTGAACTCAGTGTGTGCCGACAGCACTGCAGCTGTAGTGTTAGATGATCAGAGCTCGTGTCTGGCTTCATCAAGGAGCATTTGTATTTTGTCCTGCCCTCTACACTTATCAGAGAATATTGCGCTCTGTTCTGGGGGTCACTTACAAAACAGACACTCTTTTTCTCTTAAATTATAAAAGTAATATGGGGCACCTGGGTGGCTCAGTCTCTTCTCTCTCTGCCCCTCCCCTGCACATGCTCTCTCTCTCTCTCTCTCAAAAATAAAGATTAAGAAAAGTTTTAACTGAAAACAAAAGTACTATGTTTTCATTGCAGAAAAATAGGAAAATACTGAAATGGACAAAAGGGAAACTGCCTCTAATCATGCCGCCGATAATAACAATTGATGGCTTCCTATACATGCTTCTAGCCTTTGTTTTAAGTTTGTTTACTTATTTTAAGAGAGATCCCATGGGAGCAGGGAGGGGCAGAGAGAGGAGAGAAGAGAGAAACCCAAGCAGGCTCTGCACTGTCCATGTGGAGCCCAACGCAAGGCTCGAACCCACAAACCGTGAGATCACGACCAAGAGCCAGCCGCTTAATGGAGTGAGCCACACAGGAGCCACTCACCTTTTTTTTCTATAAATATATCCCGAAATATTTTATAACATTAGCATCATAGTATAAACACTACATTGTAATAGGGGTTTTTTTCTCATAACATATCATGAACATTTAATCATATCAATGAAATGATCTGCCAAAGCATGATTTTTTTTTACAGCATGATTTTTAATGGCCATTTAACATTTATTCCATTTGATGGCATCCAAATTTAGAGCGAATAGTCCGTTGCTGGACACATGCTGTTTCTCCATCATAAACAAGGTCATCTTTTTTTTCCCCAATTTTTCTTTCTTTCAATTTTATTTAAATCCAAGCTCGTTAACATATAGTCTAGTAATGGTTGCAGGAGTAGAATTTAGTGATTCATCACTTTCATGTAACACCCAGTGCTCATCCTGACAAGCACCCTCCTTGATGCCCATCACCCATTTAGCCCATCCCCCCACTCCCTCCCCTCCAGCAACCCTCACTTTGTTTTCTGTATTTAAGAGTCTCTTATGGTTTGCCTCCCTCTCTGTTTTTATCTTATTTTCCCTTCCTTTCCCCTATGTTCATCTGCTTTGTTTCTTAAATTCTACATAGGAATGAAATCACATGATTTCTCTGTCGGGCGCTCAACCGGCTGCGTCACCCAGGCACCCCAAGATTTCATTTTTTTGCTCACTGAGTAATATTTCAAACAATGTCATCTTCAGTGCTAAATCTTTCCACACATTCCTGGTTATTTTCTTAGGATAAACTCCCAGAAAATGGAATTGTTAGGTGTAGCAAAAGAAGAGGGCACGAACTGAAAACCTGAAATGAGAAGTGGCATCTACGGTTTGGGAAGCAAGGGAAAACTGTGCCTTGAGACCCAGTCTTCCAGAACAAGGCAAAGGGGTTCAAGGAGTAAGAGGATTTCAAGAGTGAGGATGTTGAGGGTTTAGTTACGCTTTAGCTGTGGAGATGTGGTTCCTGGGGTGCGATCATTGCTGATTGGCTGACAGAAGATGGGACTTTCTCCGATTGGCTGGCTTTCAGAAGCCTGGGCCAGCCACTGATTGGCTGACTCTCAGAAGCTTCTGGGGTGAAGGGGAATGAGTAGAACAGGTTTTAAATTCTTTGTGGTCCTTAGTTGTTACTATGGGTGAAGGACAATTAGTCTTTTTTTTTTTTTAAGAGATAAGAGGAATTTTTAATTCTCAAGTCAGAGGGCCAAATTGCTGAAATCATATATATTTTTTTCTTACTGTGGTAAAAACAAACCAATAAACCTCTAGCAGATCTACCCTTTCCACAAACTTCCACGTGTACAGCGTTGTATTGTTAACCAGAAGCACAATGGTGTTCGGCAAATCGCTAGAACTGTTTCGTATCTTGCGTGATTGGAACTTCATACCTGTTGACAAATCTCCATTTCCCTGTCCCTAACTCTTGGCTGCCATCCTACTTTCTGCTTCTATGAGTTTGAGTACTTGCTTTATTATTATTATTATTATTTTTAGTTTGACTCGTCTAGATGCCTCATATAACTGACATCGTGCAGTATCTGTCCTTCAGTGACCGGCTTATTTCAGTTCGTATAATGTCCCCAAGCATCATTCATGGTGTAGCTTATGACAGAATTTTTTCTTTTGTGTGGTTGAATAATATCTCCGTGTAGGTATATACCACGTTTTGTTTGTCATTCATCTTGGCTATTGTGAATAATGCTGTAGTGAGCATGGGAGTGCAAATATCTTTTCAGCATCCTGATTTCAATTCTTTTGGACAAATACCCAGAAGTGCGGCTCTCTACTGTTTTCCACAGTGGCTGCACCATTTTACTTTCTAGCAGTGCCTCAGGGCTCCAATTTCTCTACATCCTCGTGAAGACTTGTTTGCTATTTTCTGGGGTTTTGTATGTGTGTGCATATTGTATGTGCGTGTATGTGTGTGTGTGTGTGTGTGTAGATGTATATATATGTGTGTGTGTATATATATATATATATCAGGAAATCATATAGATTAATAGATGGTAGGTAGATAGATAGATCAGCCATTCTAACAGGTGTGAAATAATACCTCATTGTGGTTTTGATTGCATTTCCTGGTGATTTGTGGTGTTGAGTATCTTTTCATAGGCCTGATAGCCATTTATATGTTTTCTTTGGAGAAAAATATATACAAGTTCTTTGCTCGATTTTTATTTGGGTTATTTGGTTTTTTGTTACTGAGTTGTAGGAGTTCCTCATGTATTTCTGATATTAATCCATTATCAGATATATGGCTTGCAAATATTTTCTCCCATTTCGTAGGCTGCCTTTCACTCTGTCGGATGGCCTCCTTGGCGTGCAGGAGGTCTTTAGTTTGATGTGGTCCCACTGGTCTACTTTTGCTTTTGTAGCCTCTCCTTTTGGTGTCATGTGCAGGAAACCATTGCCAAGACCAATGTCATAAAGCTTGTCCTCTGTGTTTTCTCCTAGGAGTTTTTTGATTTCAGGTGTTACATTTAAGTCCTTCATTCATTTTGTGTTGATTTTCATATATCGTGTAAGATAAGGATCTGATTTCACTCTTCATGTGTAGATAACTGTTTTCCCAGCACCATCTGTTGAAGAAGCCATGTTTTCCCCATGTTGTGTTCTTAGCACCTTTGTTGGAGGTCTGTTGGAAGTATGGGTGTGAGTTTATTTCTGGACTGTCTATTCTTCACTGCTGCTTTATGTGTCTGTCTACATCAGTACCACACTGTTTTGATTTCTGTAGCTTTGAAATATGTTTTGAAATCAAGAAGTGTGAGGCCTTCAACTTTGTTCTTCTTTCTCGAAATTGTTTTGACTGTTTAGGTTCCTTTGTGGTTCCATATGAATATTAGGGTTACTTTTTTCTATTTCTATTTTTAAAATGCCATTGGGACTTTGACAGGGATTGCACTGAATCTGTAAGATCACTTTGGGTAGTATGGACGTTTTAACAATGTTAAACCTTCCAACCCATGAACACGGATGTTTTTCCATTTATCTGTATCTTCTTTCATTTCTTTCAGCACTGTGTTATGGTTTTCAGTGTGTAAGTCTTTAGCCTCCTTGGTTAAGTTCATTCCTAAGTATCCTTCTTTTATATCCTATTGTAAATAGGTTTATTTTCTTAATTACTTTTTGGATTGTTTGCTGTTTCTGACACCATATTTGAAGTAATATATCCAGAGACTCAAATACTTCCAGAAAAGACTGATAGTGATTAGAAGATGAGAAAGCTTCTCAATGAAGGAAAGTTCAAGAAACAGGGAGGTACGTGGCCTGGAGTAGAGCCGACCAGCGTGGACATGAACACTAACGGCAAAGCCAGCCATGACTGAAAGGGACACTTGGCTTTTCTCCAATGGTAGAGACTCTCTGGCTTTGGAGTGGAGCCGTCATTCACGTGAGAGACTTCTGCATTTGGTTGACACTCGTCATACAAGCGGGTTAGGAGTCTGGAGTTGGGAGATCTCAGGCCCGCGAGTGAATCCTAGCCAGGCCACTTGTCAGCTGTGTGGCCTGGGACAGGTTATTGAAGCTCTCTGATCTGAACTTTCTCGTATTGACTGTGGAATTCAACAGTATCTTCCTCATAATAATGCTATGAGATTGATACATAGCACGAGACCCCAGAACTCTGAAGATTTAGAGTGTTCTTTGCTTTTTGGTGATTTCAGTGAGTATTACTGAGAATTTTAGTGAATATTATTTGGACCACAGAGCCATGTGCCTTGTGCGGTGCCTTCAAGAGGATCACCGAGAGGCAAAGATAAGACCTGTGACATAGAGGGGATTACGGAGAGACCAGAGGGAAGGAAATGGACTTGACACTCAGGGGTGGGGTGGAGGGCATTTTTGGGAAAATAAAAAATGGGCCCCAAAAATGTATGTCAGCAAACACACCATGTAACAAACAAATATATTTGTGAATGAACAACAGCAGCGACAGAAAGGGGGAAAAAGGGAAAGAAGAAAGTCACAAAGATTCTATCACTGGTTGGTAATGTTTCCCTTTTATTTTCTGAATTTGATGCAACATGAATATAACCACGTGAGGACATTTTATTTTCAGCCACTGCTGAAGTGGACACAGGAGAGGAAAGAATGAGGAGGAATGAGGGTCGTTGACATTTGGGTTCTATTACGTTTAAAAATAACTGTATTTTTCAGTAGTATAGAGAAACCCATATTTGGTGGCGTGAGTAGATTTTCGGGACAAATTTAGCATGCTACCAGCTGCAAATAACTTGTAATCCGTTAGTCGCATCCATATTTTTGTAGCCAGTCAACGTGGTGCTGATTTATGTCTGCTCTTAAAGAAACCATTTACAGAAATGCTCTTGCCACTCACTAAACAGCAAGCGTGAGAGGTTTCAGTCTCACAAGAAGCTGTTTTCCAAGGGCGGTTAGATTCTAAATGTAACTCTCGTGTAAAAATACAGAAATGTCATTCCAAGGCATAAAATAAAGCTAATAGGTCAAAGACCACATTCAAGTAAAGCTTTTAACAGCTATTTCCGTGAGTGAAGAATTCACGTATTTGCTCAGCAGACAGTGAGTGCAGCAGGGCGTTGTCCATGTTTGGGCCCCTTCTGGTTTTGTGACGTCCCCTCTCTGTCCCCCTCTGGTATTGTGACATCCCCTCTCTGTTCCCCTCTGGTATTGTGACGTCCCCTCTCTGTCCCCCTCTGGTATTGTGACGTCCCCTCTCTGTCGCAGCGTTCATTGTCATCAGCTCAGGAAAGTCACAGAGGGCAGCCAGGTCACAGGTGAGAACCTGAACTGGATGACCGCTGCTGGCTTCCGGTGACATGGCAGGTGACACTTACCAATCCTCCAGCGTGGCTTCATTTTGAGCCAGTTGAGAAATGGTTTTATTCTTTTTTTTTTTTAATTAAAAAAGTTTTAAGTTTATTTCTTTTTAGAGCGAGACAGAGAGAGTGAGTAGGGGAGGGGCAGAGAGAGAGGGAAAGCGAAGATCCCAAGCCGGCTCTGCACTGTCAGCATGGATTTCGATGGGGGCTTGAACTCACAACCCATGAGATCATGACCTGAGCCAAATCGACTGGTTTTATTCTCATCCCAGGCATAACACACGAGTGTCGGGCATGAAACACGGGGTACCTGGGCCAGAGTGAAACATTACAGGAGTGTATGCTTGAGATATCACCACACTGTGGCTACTACAGAGTTCTGTACTTCAGCCTTGCTGAAAAAAATAGTAATTTTTACCTATCTCAGAAAAAAAACACAAAACCACGCATTATGTTTGGCATCCATTGATATTGATGGGGACTGGTAGCCTTCTGGGAATAATTCCAAACCACATCCACACTTGGGGGTTCAAACACCCAGGAATGGGGTGGAGAAGCCAACAGACACTTAATTGCAAGGGGGATGAATATTTGAGAACCTGGAAGAAAATCTATGACAGAGAAAGGAGGACAAGTCGTGGCGAGTGGGATTCAGCGACGGGCTTGAGTTCTGAAGGGGACCAGCATTTCCTTAGTCTTGGTGTGTGGCTGTGGGCTGAGCCTGAAAGAGCCCAGCCCCCCTGAAGTGTGTAAGCGGCTTGAGGAAGAAGGGGCTGTGCGTGTCTAACTCCTGGGGATCCAGACAGTTGTGACAGAGTACGCCACTGGGTGGGAGACAGGTGAGCTCTGGCACCTGTGCGTCGGCAGCCCATGGGACTGAAGATGAGTGGCGGGGAGTGGGGTGTGACAGCAGAAGACGGTCGGCATGGGGTTGAGCTCCTGGGGCGGGGAGCTGAGGTGTAAGCACCAAGTTTTAGTTTGCATCCTCCCATCCCCCGAGCGGTAGAGCATCTTCTCAACTTTGGTAGTCATTCCACCTTCCTTTCTTACAAGCGGATCTTCATATGCTTTTACTATGGAGCGTGGTTTTTTTGTTGTTGATATTTAAGAATTCTCTTATAAATTCTGGAGACTAATCCAGTGTCTGCATGATCTGCCGTAAATATCTTCTCCCAGCCTGTGGCTTGTCTTTCTCTTTTGTCTCTCATGTCTTGTCATGCAGGACGTCTTAGTTTGAAGATTGTCCTTTTTTTTTTCAGTCTTTCATATTTTATTTGTATGTCTTTTTATATCTTATGTTAGACATTCTTCTTAGCCCTGGTGGCATAAATATATTAGCCTGTTTTCCTGAAATATTTTCAGAAACATGAAATCGTTGGTCACCAGTTATCATTGCCATAATGATGTTTTTCATCTGTGGTGATAAGTGTAGTTGTGTTTCATTCATGTTGTTGATTCATAGTGTTACCTTGCATGAATAGATCACAATTTTTTTAATTTAAAAACTTTTTTAATTTATTCATTTTTGAGAGAGAGACACACACAGAGTGAGCGGGGGAGGGACAGAGAAAGAGGAAGACACAGAATCCAAAGCAGGCTCCAGGCTCTGAGCTGTCAGCACAGGGCCCTCCGTGGGGCTCGAACTCATGAACCAGGAGGTGATGACCTGAACCAAAGTCGAACACTTAACCTACTGAGTCACCCAAGCGCCCCAGATCACGGTTTTAAAAAATCCATTCTATCGGCACTTCATTTGCTTTCATTTTTTGACTATGACAAACAGCACCGTGAACAGCATTCTTGTACTGTCTTTCGTGGCATATGAAGACGTTTCTAAGGGCGGAATTGGCGGGTCATAGGTTATGTGCACCTAAAACTTTAATGAAGGAAAATTGTTTTTTAAATTGGCCGCATCAAGTGACAGTCTCTCCGTAAGTGCGGAGGCATCGGCATGACCTTATAACATGGCCAACATTTATCTCTTATTTCCTTCCTTCCGCTTTCTTTAGATTCACTCCATTTTTTGTTCTCAAATGTCTTGGTACTTTGTTGATTAAGGTTCAACCTTCTTGGGGCACCTGGGTGGCTCAGTCGGTTGAGCCTCCAACTTCGGCTCAGGTCAGATCCCACGTTCGTGGGTTCTAGCCCTGCGTTGGGCTCTGTGCTGACAGCTAGCTCAGAGCCTGGAGCCTGCTTGCGGTTCTGTGTCTCCTTCTCTCTCTGCCCCTCCCCCTCTCATGCTCTGTCTCTCTCTGTATCAAAAATAAATAAACCATTAAAGATTTTTTTTAAAAAAATCCCAACCTTCTTTTCTCACGTAAGTAGTTAGACTATTAAGTGTCACTTTACTGCTCTAGCTGCATGATGCAAGGTTTTTAAATGAATTCTTTTTCCATAATCTCCAACTTACAGAACAGTTTCAAGTAAAGTACAAAAAAATCAGTCCTTTCAGGTAAAGTCCCAAAAAATTGGCATTTTTTTCAAGTAACATATGGAAAAGCGTCAGAGACCAAGCGAGGTAAGAAGGTCTGTCCCTTGGAAGGGGCCAGTAGGCAGCAGTGGTGGAGACTGTTTCCAAGGAAGATGGACCACGTGTGTCACTATATTAGGGAGGACAGGAGCCAGCCGGGTGCCTCACTGTTGCGGAAGGAAGTTGTACCTGTGGAGAGGAAAAAACTGAATGAATCCTCGATGTTGGGTTGGAATTGGAGGCACTAGCATGAGGTCTGCGGTGTCCTTCTCAAGCAGCTGGGACTGAGGCAGGCACCCCCCGCAGGCTCTGGTGGTTGCTGTCCCCACCAGGTTTGGGCTTCAGCAGCTCACACTGGCCTGCTTGCTTACACAGATGCCCACCCGTCCCAGCTCAAGCTCTTACTGCCCACGCCAAGGCTCCCCCCTGAATGGACGTGCTCCTCACTCTTCTTGGTGGCGACACCCCTTCCAGGTCACTCTTGATGGGCACCTATCCGTTACCTCGCTCTGTCCACCTAACGGCTTAGGGGTGAAGGGGTTAGGTAGGGAAGGGTAGGAGAAGAGCATCCCATTAGGTTTCAATACATAATCTTGTCAATGTCATTCAGTTCTATATAACTTCTAATTTCCAAGTTTGGTTCTTCTGTAACGCATGAGTTATCTAGAAGTGTGCTTTAAATTTTCCGAAAATGTACATGATCATACTTGTTTTCTTTTGGTTTTTGATTTCTGTCTTAATTGCCCTGCACTCAGAGCATATGGTTCATAGGGACACCGATTCTAGTTTTTCTCACGATTTGCTCTGTGCCTAGTAAAATAGTTAATTTTCACAAATGTGTTTTGTGTTCTTGAAAAGTATTTTTAGGGGTGCCTGGGTGGCTCAGTCGGTTAAGCGTCTGGCTTCGGCTCAGGTCATGATCTTGCGGTTCATGGATTCAAGCCCTGCATCGGGCTCTACGCTGACAGCTAGCTCAGAGCCTGGAGCCTGCTTCGGATTCTGTATCTCCCTCTCTCTCTGACCCTCCCCTGCTCCCACCGTCTCTCTCTGTCTCTCAAAAATAAATAAAAAAGCATTAAAACTTTTTTAAAAAAGTATTTTAAGTGTTGGGTACCCGTAGAAGTGTATGGTTCTATAGATGTTCGTAGATTAAGTATTTTGCAAATATCCTGTCCTTCCAAAATTTTTGTCTGCTTGATGTATCAGGGAAGCATAATAAAGTCTAGCATTGTAACTGAGGATCTATACATTTTTCTTTGCCACGCTGTCACTTTTTGTTTTATAGATTTGGAAACTAAACTTATTATGTTATTAGAACTGTTATAGCTTCCTGGTGAGGTACTCCTTTTATAATCATGTGGTTACTGATAGTCTCAATCATTGTTTTTCCCTTAAAGTTTACCAAGGCCACAGCAGCTTTATATGCAGGGCAGAGAGGGGTTATTTCTTGGTATACTGTTTTCATCCTTAGTTTAGTCTTTCTCTTTCATGTTTTGATTGTTTCTCTTGTAAGTACTACATGATTGTGACTTTATAAATTTCTCCTTTTAATTCTGTCACTGTTTGATTTGTGCATATTTATAACCGCATCAGCAAACTTTTAAGTGTTTAGACTTTTACCGTCTGTAATAATTAGAGTTATTATTTTTGCCATCTTACTGCATGTTTTCTTTTTTTTTTAATTTTTTTGTTTGTTTGTTTTTGAGAGACAGAGAGAGTGCAAGCAGGGGAGGGCCAGAAAGAGAGGGATGTACAGAACCGGAAGCAGCTTCAGGCTCTGAACTAGCTGTCAGCACAGAGCCCCACGTGGGCCTTGAACCCACAAACTGAGATCATGACCTGCTCCACCAACTGAGATCAGACGCTCCACCAACTGAGCCATCCAGGCGCCCCCTGCATGTTTTCTATGTGTCTAGCATTCCTATGCATCCTTTACCCCTTTTCTGCTTTTCTGTTGTCTTCATCTAATTTTTTAAACCTTCCCTCTACATCATAAACGCGTAGTGAATGCTGACTAGTACTATTTTATTTGATCATCCAGAAATCCCTGCACTGTATGTTGTGATGCATGGGTGTGTATTTGGAAATCCTGATTTATTTTATTTTGGCATTCAGCTTCCGCATCCTCAGAACACTGACTTCCCCAGAACCTACCAGAGCCCTTAACAACTGAAAACATGTGGCTCGGTGGCTTACGTTTTCCCACCAAATGTATGTCATGACACTTTTTCTCGTGGCTGTGCCTTGTAATGTCTATATAATAGTTTATTACTGGCCATAAATTTGTTTCCAACTGCTTCGCTGTTATGAGTAATGCCACAGTGAACATCTTTGCTCACATTTATAATTCCTCCCTTAGGATCAGTTCTTCGAAATTGCTGATCAGAAAGAAGAACCATTTTATTTATTTAAAAAAAGTTTTTTTAAATATAGTTTATTTATTTTCAAGACAGAGAGAGACAGAGCACGAGTGAGGGAGGGGCAGAGAGAGAGGGAGACACAGAATCTGAAGCAGGCTCCAGGCTCTGAGCTGTCAGCACAGAGCCCGACGTGGGGCTGGAACCCACAGACACTGAGATCACGACCTGAGCCGAAGCTGGATACTTAACTGACTGAGCCACCCAGGCGCCCCAAGAAGAACCATTTTAAAGGCCTTTCAGGATGTCGCCAAGTTGCCTCTTGAAATGTCACACTCCTTTGTGTGGACATTTTCTAGCAGTCCAGAAACGCCCAGAGAACATTCCAACAATTCCCTTCCCAAGGCCGCCGTGACCCCAGTCAGGTCCGGGAGAGAGCCAGGGGATCAGGTAGACTGTGGCCAGGGCTCGGGGAGCACCTGGTGGGTGTGGCTCGGGTGAGGGCCCTTTCTGGGCCCCCACCTGCTCCCACCCTGGGCCCCCCCCGCCCCCCCAGACCCTCCCTCCCCTGGTCGTGGGCTCAGCACAGACTCCCCGGGCAGCAGGTGGGGCGCTGGGACCCCAAACCCCCGCGAGCAGTACGTTGGGCCCCTTCAGTTGGGCAAGAGGCGCGGGGCAGACCCTGGGTGGGCCTCGGCACCGGCGCGGGGGGAGCTTGCAGAGCAAGGTCGTGGGCAGATCGCGCCCCCGCCGCGGTCCGTGGACTCCGGGACGCTGTGCCTCCCTCGGAGGTCCGGGCGCCTCTGTGGGCTCCGGAGCTGCCGTCCCGGAGAGAGGGGGCGCCCGGGCCCGGGGCTGAGCCCGCCGCCCGCCGCGCCGCGCTGCCAAGCCCCGGCGGCCGCAGGAATCCGCGGGCAGCGGCCGTCCCGCCGCACAAAGCCCGCCCTTGTTCCGCGGCCTCGGACTCGCGCCCTGCGCCCGGACCTCCCGGGGTCCTCTCCGTCCTGCTGGGGGCGCGCTGCTGGGGCTCCTGGGGCCCTGCCCCGGGCGCTGCGCGGCCCTGCAAGGCCAGGCCCGCCGACCCCGCCTGCTTGCCCCTGGCTGGTGGGTCACGGGCCCCCGCTACCTGCGGAGGCAGAGAAGGTGCCCTGGCCACCGTTACGGG
>PJEM01013428.1:0-33207 GCA_004023845.1 Helogale parvula | reverse complement strand
TGCCACCCACCAGCTGCAGGACCTCGTTCCCTTCCCCCCCATTCCTCATCCACAGCGCAAAGGGTGACTTGGAGAGTGGTGCCAGGAGGGTGGTATGGCTGTCTCTGCCTGGCGCCGCGTCCCCAAGTCCCCACCAGCACCCTGTCCCAGTTTGGTTCCATCTACATGGCCACCTCCCCAGGTTGGTGCTGCCTTCTCCCCATCAGCCATTAGAGGGCAGCAGAGCTCCACAGATCACAGGTTGGGGGGTCCAGCCTGGGGGTCTGGAGGGCTGACCACCCATCCTGTCCTGGGGGCTCCTAGAGATCTGAGCCTGGGCCTTGAACTCTTCAGGGCCGGAACTAGAGCACCCACACCCGCACCCTCTCAGCGTTTCGGACAGTTCACCGTTCAGCGCATCAGTAAAGCCTTCCGGCGGCGTGCCTGGCCTTGTCGGGGACCCTGGCCGCCCGCGGCACTGGATGTGAGCTCAGATCCCAATGGGACGGAGGCCCCGGGCTCAGCGAGCTTAGAGGAGGCGTCTAGCTCAGCCCAGCAGTCAGGGGAGGCGTCCAGGCGCTCTGACGCCGTCCTGGAGCTCGGCCCATGGAGGGGGACCAGTGGGGACAGCTGTCCCTGTGGGGACCATGGGCATCACAGGGCCAGACCCAGCTCCCCCAGCAGCCCTGGGCAGGACGTGACTCAAGGGGCCCAGTGCAAAGTGAAAATGCTTAATTCAAAATGCTTAAATTTAAAGTTGGTGACCGCACAGCCTGAAAGCAAACACTGGCCTTTATGAGCGTGGGGCCCCGTGTGACCGGCCAGGCCCCGCCCCCCGAGTCCCAGGCCAGATTCTGACCCAGTAGCTGTGGGGCCTTGGGACTGCTGGCTGGGGGCAGGGCCCTGGTGTCCCCGAGGGTGTGGGGGACTCCAGGAGGTGAGGCTAGTGGATGCCGGCGGACAGGTGTAGGCAGTGAGAAACAGCTGCCTTCAGTTAAACAAGTGCGAGCCCCTTGTCCCTTTTACGCAGAGAATGTGGACCCTCCAGAATCCCCGCTGACAGATGTCCTGGCTGCTGGACCCGGACTGGCTGCCGCCGGTGGTCATTGCTGCGCCCCCGTTCTGCCCAGGCCGCCTTGAGATAGGTGCTGCGGCCAGCAGGGGGCACCGCAGCCCCATTCATGTTGCTGGGAGCTGGCACCAGGCTCCAGGTTGCAGGTCCCCGCAGGTGGTCAGGGGTGCGGGGCCAATTGGGTCTGGGGGCTGCGGCACCTTCAGGGCCCCCACTTCCCACTGGGTCTCCTACTGTCCCTGGGCCCCCGCTCTCTGCAGTTTCCCTGGGATGGGGCAAGCCTGAAAGGGCCTTTGGAGATCTTGAGTCCTGCTCATTTGTGGGGGAGACGAGCTGGTGCCGTGGGGCGTGAGCCCTGCTGGCGGCTGTGTGTGAGGGGTCTGGCGGTGGGGGCTTTGTTCCCAGAGCGGCACCGGGCCCTCCTGTCCCCCTCCCGGGCGTGGCTCACACACCCCCCCTTCCTTCCTGCCCCCACTGGCCGCCTTTCCACCGTCCCCGGGGCACAGCCTGGGCAGGGGTTGGGGACGGGCTACACAGAGGCACCCAGGCTCCGCATGTCAGTGTACTGGGGCCACCACAGACTGCCCCAAACTGGGGGGACTTCAAACAATAGAATTTCTTTCTCCCACACACGGGAGGGTATAAGTCCAGAATCGGGGTAGGCGAGGCCCCGCTGTGCCCCGAGACTCCATGGGTGGGTCCTTCCTGTCCCCTTCCAGCTCTGGGTGGCTCAGGCATCCAGGCTCATCCCCGCATCTCCTCGTGTCTGCTTGTGTCTGCATACAGCCTCTGCCCTGGATCCCCGCCTCTTACACTTGTCCAGGGATGTCGGCCCAGAGGATCCAGCATGCAAGCATGCTTTCTCCAAATCAAGGCTCATTCGCAGGCTCTGGGCTTGAGGATTTGGACGCTCAAACCACGGTGGGAGGGCAGAGCTGGCCGGAGAACCCCGGGAGCCGGCCCAGCCCGGTCTGCGCTCCTTCCGTGAGGCCCGGCCTGGCCTGGGGTGTGGGGCCTCTGTCCCGAGCGACCTACTTCTCCGCCGGTTTTTCTCATCCCCGCAAGCGAGGGTCGCTTTCCCACAGCCCCTTGTCTGGAGTCCCCTCCCCACTCTGAGGGTCTGCGAGTGGCCTCGGGCCTCCAGCGGCCAAGGCCTGGCCCAGAGCTGGGGCAGAAACCTGCTCAGGGCATCGGCGTTTGCCGTGTTACCAGCCTCCTCCTCTTTGGCCCCTGCTGACAACCACTGCCTCCTCCTAGAAGCCCTCTGAGGCCTTCCTCCAGCCCGACCACTCCAGGCTGAGGCTCTCAGATTGAGCGCCCACCCCGGGCAGCAGGGGGTCTGCCCCCACCCCCCCGGCCCTGGGGCGATGCTCAGAGGAGGAGGAAGGAGTTGGGGGGCGAACCACGGCCCCAGGAGGCGTGCCCACCGCCTGCTCCCTGCTCCTCCCTCAGGAGGCTGGTCCCCAGCCAGCCAGAAGCCCCATTTCACTGCGGGGATGGGAGGAGGGTGGGGGGCGAGGTCGGCAGCCACCCCCCTGCCCCCCACGCTGGGGGGGAAGGAAAGGCCTCGTTGGCCTGGATCAGAAAGTTTCCTCGGATCAGATGGGGGCTGCAGGTTGGTCTGAGGGCTCGGGGGCTGGGCGGAGGGACCGCCCGCTATGGGGCCTGCGAGGGGGGTCCACTCGGCTCTCTGGTCCCGGCCGTGTGTGTGTGTGTGTGTGTGTGTGTGTGTGTGTGTGCGGGGGGGAAGGAGAGGGAGCATGGGCTCCACTCAAGGTGCGGACTCAAGGCCCACCTCCAAGTTCACGTCGGAGCTGTCCTGGGGGGGGGGACAGCACGGGCCGAGGACCTTCTGTCCAGAGCTGTGCCCACACGGTGCCCAAGGGTGGGGGGCGGTGCTTCTCCCAGGAGGACGTGGGCCCTGCCCTCCACGAGCCTGACCCTCTCTGGAACGCGGCCCCCCGCCTGCAGGACGGGCCCCCACTGTGCTGTGGGTCCTGGGCGTCCGTTGGGCGGTCAGCTTGGGCCTGCACTCCGACCCACTGTCCCTGGGAGAGTCTCGGGCTGCAAAGCGCCCACCTCAGACGACTCCAGCGGGCCAGGGGCCTTGGGGGACACATTTCTGAGAGGCCAGGGCAGCCCCGAGGGGGCTCCGGGGACCGAAGTCAGACAGTGTTCTCCTGCGATGCCTTCACTCATCGGACTTTGGAAAGTCTCCTGAATGCCTGGACCCTCAGTTTGCTGTGCAGGAAAATGGGGATAGCACGGTGCCCACGTGAGCGGTAGTTTAAGTGTGGAGTGAACCTGGCACATGTCCTCGCTCACCAGACGGCTGCTCCCCTCCTCCTTCTGTCTCCCTTGCCCCCCCCCACCCCGCCATGTCTCCTATTCTGCCTCTCCCCGCTGCTCCCTCCTGTCCTCACATCCTAGGGCCCTTGCTGCACTCAGAGCAGCCCCTCGCCCTCCCCCCTCCTTATTGTCATTTCCATATTCCCCTTCCCGTTTCCCATCTCAGCCAAAAAAGGGCCTCCTCCTCCAGGAAGCCCCCTCTGGCTTCTGGGTGGAGCGTGCTCTCTCCTCCCTTTCCGCCCCGACCCATGAAGCTGCCCCTTCTCTCCCTGCAGGACTGTTCCTTTCTCACTTTGGGCTGTGGGTGCGCTGGTCACGGCTGTCCCTCCCCGGCGATCTGTGGGCCCCGTCCGGGCCCAGGGTCTCAGATCTTGGGAGCCCAGGACCCAGGCTTTGTCCTGAGCAAGGGTTCTGGGCACGCTCAGCGAGTCATGCCCGATGGGAGGGACGGGGACCACTGACCCCGATGCACATCCACATGCGGGGCTGAGGGGGACGCAGGACAAGCTGAGCCCGTGTGATCCTTGTTAAAACCCATCTGATTCTACCGCCTGGTTCGGCCCATAGAGACCGATGTCCCCACGACGCCACCAGAGGAGAAACGGAGACTCTTACCTTTGCTTGTGTGCTTTCTTGTATTGTTTAGAAAGAAATTCCCTTTCCCATGTTGTTTTTATGAGCCCATAGAGCAAAACTCTTATTCCCAATTTGGACACGGACGAAAGGTTCGCAGAACACGGTTCCACTTCTGACTCCCCCAGGCCCAGGGGGGCCTCTGCCTGCCCCCTCGCACCCCAGTCTCCCGCTCGTGTCCCCACAGGTGGGTTTTCTGAGACCAGGGGGCTTCTGGCCACACGTCCCTCCCTGGAGCCAGCACAGAGACAGCAGGTGCCCCGTTGCCAGGTAACAGTGGTCACCATAGCGACACTGGCTCCTTGGAGGGAGCCGAAGCCTGGGTGCACCCCCCCCCCCGCAGACAGGGGAGTCGGTGGGGGATGGGGGGGCTCTGTCCCGAACACCCGGCTGTCCGTCTCCTGGGCCTTTCGTTGCCCCTCGCTTGCCCTGTGCTCTCTCTTCCTGTCCCGCCAGGGCTGTGGGGTGAGAGCTGCCGCGGCTCGGGGCAGGGCTGTGGGAATCTGTCCTGCTCCTTCCTCCGTTGATTCCCTTGTGCCCCTGCCCTTCTCGCCCACCCAAGGCGCGGGTGATGCCAGCGCTCGCTTCCCCATCCCCAGGTGTGAGCCCCCATTCCCAGGGGCTGCGTGTGACCGGGGTCCCACACTGTGGGGCACACCAGTAGGCCCGCCCTCAGAGTGCATCAGGGCAGAGTTCAAGGGCGCCGGTGGAAACGTGGCGGGCCAGCAGGTGGGAGCGCCGCGTCAGGGGGCTAGTGACGCCTCTCAGAAGCTGGGTGGCCTTAGCTGGTCTCTTGGCCTCTCTGGGCCTCAGTTTCCTTGAGTGACAGAGGGCAAACCCCGTGCCTGGCCCTTCAAGGGCTGTTGGGGACAGCAAAGAGACTGGCTGTGACCACAGGGGGAGCTGTGGGGGCTACTGCCTTCCCCACAGCCCTGGAAAGAATTGGGGGGGCAGTGCCTTCCCCCCGGGGACTGAGGATACGCTCAGCTTTCTCCACCCAGTCCCAGCCACAGCTGCCCCCACCCTCACCGGCTCTGTTTCCTGGGTGTTTAATTACGTGACTTTCCATTGTCCCCATCTTGTGTCAGCGTGTCCCCGGGGCTGGGATTCCCCGGACTGGACTGAATCTCAGGACCTGGTGTTCTCGCCTTCCCTGTTGCGCTGTGTGACCTGGGGTCAGACCCTTGACCTCTCTGGGTCTGCGTCTTCCTGCTCTCAGATGGAGGCCATCAGAGCCCAGCCCTGGAGGATGAGCCGTCAGGACAGGAGGTGTCTGGTCCAGCCAGCACCGGGCACTCGGGGGACCAACCCGGGAGCTCAGCTTGGGACCAGCCTGCTTCACCTTCAGGCCTCAGTTTCCTCATCTGCGGCCTGAGGGCAAACCAGCCTCCTGTCACGAGGTCACAGGAATGGCTGGATGAGCAGACTCGAGGTGACCCCTCAGGAGAGCGGGCGCTGTGCCCCAGCCCCTGCGTGGGTGGCCACGCCGCACACAGGGTGGGAAGCTGCCAGGCTTCCCTCAGCCCTTATCAGTCGCCATGGAAACCTCCTAGCAACCGCGCAAGCAGGCGGTGTCACGTGGGCAGCAGCAGGCGCAGTGCAAGGTCACTGGAGCCGTCGGGGGGTCCCTCTGGGCGGCCCAGGCCCAGGCCAAGGACCACGCCCACCCCGCCCCCCACCCCGTCCTCACCCCCACCTGGCGGCGTCTCCATGGACACATGCCCTACTTGGGACACCCAGCTGCATGCAGACCGGCCCACACACGCTAGTGACTGACACACACAGACACACACACACACACACACACACACACAGACCCTGTCACGGCCCCTCTCTCTGCTTAGAAACCACTGGATTCCATGCAGCCAGCCTGTGGGCAGGCTGCCTTGGAGGGGCGCCAGCCCGTGAAGCCCGTAAGCCCCCCACCCCTGGGAAACCATCCAGAGGGCGGCCCTCCCTGGCCCCCTCACCCGCCTCACCCAAGACTGGGGTTTCCAGTTCCAGGTCATTGAAACCCCAAACCGGCTTGTGCCCCGATCTGTGTGCGAGACACAGGTCTGGGGCTGCGTCTCCTCCCCCTGGGCACGCAGGAGCAGGCGGGGTCAGGCCTGGGGGAGCAGGCGGGGACGGGCCAGGGGGAGCAGGCGGGACGGGCCCGGGGCAGCTGGACCACTGGCTGAGTTTAGGCACGAGGGGACTGAGACGCTGGGGCCCCGGGGACAGGCCAGAGGGGTTCGCCACCGTGGCTCAGGCCGGAGCGCTTCCCTGGGCCTCTCTGGGGCTGCTGGGAACGGGGGGGGGGGGGGGGGGGGGGGGGGGGGGGGGGGGGGGGGGCAGGCCCCAGGCTGGCTTCAAGGACACAGGCTTCCTTTGCGCCTTTGGAAGAGGGCAGGATACTGCCATCTTAACATGAAGTTGTGTGCTGTGTGCAGCGCTGAGGCGCCCGCGTCCGGTGCACCCACAAGCCTGGGGGGAGGGTGCCCGCTGGGTGTGTGTCCAGTGGGGGTGGGGGCCCCGTGTGCAAGTGCAGCCGTGTCCGTGTCTCAGGATGCAGGGGCCGGATGTGTGTGCGCGGTGTGTGTGGTCTCTGTGCACGTGTGTATGCAGGCGTGCCGATGTGGTGCGAGTGTGCACGCGTGTGGGGCAGGCCGCCACCTCCACCTTCAGCCCGCCTGGGCTGTCTCGTCTGCGCCCCCCGCGGGGACCCCGGTGCACTCTCTGGATGCCGCCGGCCAGCCTGCGGTGGGGATGGAGCCGCTGGAGGATTCGACGTGACACCCGGGGGACGTGGGGTCGTCCCAGGGAGCCGGGGGCTGGGGCTCTGAGGGTGTCTGGGTCTGATGGAGAGTCACCCCCGCCCTCCCAGCCCGGCCCGGGCGCCCCACGCGGCCCTGCCTGCGTTGCGTTCTCGTCCGTGGTCAAGGCTGCGTCTTCCTTTCCTGAGGGTCGTCTTCATTCTCCGTCCAAGCGTTTCGGGGGTGCGCGGAGACCCTCCGTGGGGCCTCCGTCCTGGGACGGCACAGAAAGTGACCCTGAGTGGTGCCCTGCGCAGGGGGCGCCGCAGCCTCTGCTCTCTCCGCCGCAGTGCGGCCATCACACGACTCCTGGCCGAACCACGCTGCTCAACGTCGCTGCTGCCGTGTCACGGAGTCGCGTGCGCTGTCACCGCCCGCGATGGCCCACGTAGCGGCTGTGACCATCAGAATTATTGCTGTTTTTACAGTCAAGGCTACTGTTCGTTTATTCACATCGGTTTGATTCTTGACCCCTGTTGCCAGCGACTCCCCAGCCACGTGCCGGCTCTCCACGCAGGACGGGGCGCAGCCTGGCGCTCTTGCCCCCCTGGAGACACTTGGCGCTGCCTGGGGCCTCCCTGGGCGTCCCCACTGGGTGGGGGGCGGCTGCGTAGAGGCTGGGGTGCTGTCGGCGTCCTGCCAGGCACAGGGCCGCCCACAGCAGGACGTTGTCCAGCGCAAGGTGCCAACAGTGCGCCCTAGAGCGGCTCAAAGCGCACTGGGAGGGTTGGAGCCACGTCTCCAGAACCTTCTTTGGAAAATGAGTGTGGGGTGGTCACCGCCAAAGCCTTGGCTGCAAAGCAAACCTCTGGGTTGGTGCTTGGCTTTGCCGTTTTCCTGCTGGCTTGCGATGGCTGAGCCCCGTGTCACCTGGACTGGGCGAAGGGAGGCCCAGGTGGCTGGTGGCACACTCTTCCCGGTGCACCTGTGAGGGCGGGGGCTGGGGGGCAGCATTTGCCTGGGTGCACTGAGTGGAGAAGACCCCCCCAGAACCAGTGGGCGTCATCCAGCCCCATAAGGGCCCGAAGAGAACAGCAAAGCAGAGGAAGGGTGAATTTTCTCTCTCCCTCTCCGCTTCAGTGGGGCGTCCATTTTCTCCTGCCCTTGGACGTGGGTGTCCTGGTTCTCGGGCTTCGGGGTCTGGGGCCTGGGACCACACAATACTGGCTTTCTGGGGCCTCAGCTCACGCATTGTGGAGCCTCTCAACCTTCATGGTCAGATGGACCAGTTGGTCCTCATGTATCATGTGATGTGGTGTCGCCTCTAACCTGACCTTGGTGGGGCTCTGGTGAGCCTTTCCTCCTGCGGCTGCAGACCCCGCCCCTCACCGTGTGCCCTCCTCGTCTTCTCTGGAGGAGAAGCGTGGGACCCCCAGGGACCTCATCCAAACCCGCTTACCTTCCACGGACCCCCTCCAGACCCCACCGCGCCGGTGTGCATGAACATTCAGCCCGTAACCCGTGGGATCTCTTCTGTTCTATTTTTATTTACACATTCATTTCTTACTTCATTACAACACAAACCACACGATGCCCCCTTCCTCCCCGAATACTTTTTCTGCACGGGTGATCTGCATGCCCCCCCCACCGTTCCTGAGCCCGCACGTGGGAGTCACGCAGTCAGTCATCGGTGTTTGGAATCTTCTCTTTAATGTCATGTGTGAGAGATCCACCGTTTTTTTCTTAATGTGGCAGGTGTTTTTTCCATTTTTAGTTGTAGTAATTTATTGCAGGAATATACCTTAATCACTGTTGCTTCTCTTAGTGATGGACACTGGGTTGTTTGCAGTTTGGGGCTATTTAAAAAAAAAAAAAAGATGCCATGGATATTCGTATGGATTCCTTTTGGTGGGCATGTGACCTCATTTTTTAGGGGAATTGATTTAGCAGTGGGATGAATTGCTGGGTCATAGAGCAGGAATAAATTTAGCTTCCAAAACTTTTTGTAAACTAATCATTCGGTATCTAAATAATTTTTTTGAATAGGGGCTCCTGGGGGGCTCCGTCGGTTAAGCGTCTGGCTTCGGCTCAGGTCATGATCTCACAGTTCGTGGGTTTGAGCCCGCGTCAGGCTCTGTGCTGACAGCTCAGAGCCTGGAGGCTGCTTCCGATTCTGTGTCTCCCCCTCTCTCCGCCCCTCCCCTGCTCACACTGTCGGTCTGTCTGTCTGTCTGTCTCTCTCAAAATAAAATAAATATTAAAAAAAATAATCTTTACGTTTTAGAGCACTGTTAGCTTTATGGTAAAATGACAGACGGTGCGGAGAGTCCCCTCACACTGGTGCCCGGGCATCTCCCATCGTGCGCCTCCTTTGTCACAACAGGTGCACCTGTACTGGTCACGGTTCTTACTAGCAAAGCCCTCTCTTTACTCCAGTTTCCTTAGATTTCCCCGATGTCTCTTTCCAGTCCCAGGGTCCCAATTAGGGTATGACCCCATAGGCAGCTCTCACGCCTCCGTAGGCTTTTCTGGGCTGTGACAGCCTTTCTCGCCCCCCCCACCTATTCATGTAAAACATTTTTAAGATTACTTATTTATTTTGAGAGAGAGAGTGAGCGTGCAAAGGGGAAGGGGCAGAGAGAGAGGGACAGAGCATCTCAAGCAGGCTCTGCGCTGTCCGTGCTAAGCCCGATGCGGGGCTCGAACTCACAGACTGTGAGATCACGACCTGAACCGAAATCAAGTGTCAGACGCCTAACCGACCAAGCCCCCGGGTGCCTCTATTTATTTATTTTTTAATGCGACTTAAAAAAAAAATGGAGATAATTGTAGATTCACGTGCAGTTGTAAGAAACGCTACAGAGGGTCCATGGCGCCCGGTTTCCCCCAGTGGTACCGTTTTGCAAAGCGAGAGGGGGCCTGAGCCCAGGCTGTCTTGGGTCTGGCCTTGAGGGACAGTGAGGCCGGGACAAGAGCCTTCCCTTTGAGTTTCACTGTCCCACCGCTCCCCGGGGTGCTGGCGGGAGGCGTCAGGACAACGTGGTCCCGGGAGATGTTTGAGGGTTATGATTACTGTTGCCGTCATTTTGATGAGCATTTGGAGAACAGAGCCAACTTCGTCCCTGGGGGATCTGCAGAGAGGGGTGGCCTAGGCTCTCCTGGTGAAGGGGCTGAGGACAGGGAAGGGGGTCCCTGGGGATGGCATGCTGCTTGGAACCTTGGGAAGGGGCATAGAAACTCTGCCAGAGTCCGGAGGAGCCGGGGAGTGTGGCCAAGGCCACGCCCTCGTGGGGGGATGGGAGCCCACCCAGCGCCCAGTGTGGCCCGAGGAGGTGGCTCAGTGCCGCTGGCCCAGTGAGGACCTCAGGAAGCATTGTCATGAGGTCCATCAATGCTTCTGGAACATTCTCACCTCAGAGGGAACCGGAAAAATCTGAGGGAGGCACGTTGCCTGCCTTATTTGACTGGGGGGGATACTGACGCTCAGAGAAAGCCCTTGGGTGAGTGGGGGCAGGGTCCCTCCTGGGTGTCATCTCTTCCAGAGGGCCAGGGCCCGAAGGCCTGCCCTCCTTTCTCTCTCCCGCTTTCCCAGTAGCCTCGTGGATGCAGTGCTGGGGACAGAGGTCAATTCAGGAGACGCAGGTGACCTCCTTTAGTTGGAGCCCCTGGGGCGAGGGCCACGTTATCTGTCAGGCGGCCGGGGGTCCCCCCCAAGGCCCCACCGCGGCCCCCCTGCTGGCCTCCAGGGAACCAGGACGTGAGGCTGGTTCAGGAGACAGGATTGTCGTGTGACTCGCGGGCTCAGCTGGTCACCACACGTGCACGCTGACCCTGCCTGGGCGGGAACCGTCGGGGCCTTACAGCCGGAGGCGGCACCGGGCCAGCCTGGGAGCATCGGAGGGGGATGGGAAGGGGACCTGCCTGTGTCTGGCCCTGGGTGACAGGGCACGTGCCAGGGCGACGTGCTGCATGTCTGTGGGAACCCCAGGAGGGCGAGCACAGGTGCGCGCCCCGTGGGCGCTGATTCGGGGCACAAAGGCGTAGGGGGCAGGGGGTGACTGATGAGCCAGGTGGCCCAGGGGCTGCCTGTCCAGCCGTGAGGGTGAAGGACCTGGTGTTTGGGATCCTTCCTGCTCCAGCTCTTGTCCCTGCTTCGGGGGATGAGGAGAAATGACGCGGAGAGCCCTTCACGGTGGGGGGAGGGTCCTGTGGCGGGAGAGCCAGACATTTCCGACCTGGGGGCCCCACAAAATGCTGCTTGAGCTGCTTCCGGGATTCAGGAGGGCAAGGGTTTTTAATGCCCATTTTGCAGATGGCTGTCCGAGACCAGGGAGGGAGGGAGGGCACCCAGCCCCAGGTCACAGGGGGATGGGCGTGAGAACCGGGTTCATACCTAGGGCGGCCTCCTGTCCCCATGCTGTGCCCCAGCCTGCTCAGCACAGCCTCCCCGGGCTAGTGAGGAGCACCCTCCCCTCTCGGGGAGCACCCCTGCCCTCCGGGTGTCCTGGCCCCCTCAGCTTCTCCTTCGTTCCTGGAGGAACAGCTGGCCTCCTGGTCTGGGTTCCTCGGATGTGACCCTGGCCGGTCGCTGCAGGAATACGTGAGGTGCGGGCGCTCGCCCCGGGGCCGCCTCGATTCCCATCACCCCCCCCCACCGGCTGTCGCCTGTCCCTGCAGAAGAGGGGCAGGTCCCACGTGCCTCCGTTCTCCCTGGTGGCCAGGGGGGCCCGCGGCCCTGCCGACGCACACCCACCGTCTCGGCACCGCCGTCCCTGACCGCTCTGCGGGTGTCCCGGCGGTGGGGCCGCCTGACCGGACGCGTCCTGTCTCATCCGGAGGTCTGCGTCTGGGGCTGCTTCCCTCCGAGGCTCGCTCGGCCTCCCGCCTGGTGTCGTCTCCTTCCTGTGCCTCCACCGCTTCCCTCGGCGTCTGTCTCTGCTGCCAGATCCCTCTCGTACAAGGACACGGTCCTGCTGGAGCTCGGCCACCCTGATGACCTCACATCAGCTTGATCGGCGGCAAAGACCCAAGGACCACTTGCAGGAACGGGGCGAGTGGGTGGCAGCATATTTATGGGGAGCCCAGTCCAAGCACAGCCCTGCTTTCCGCGCCCAGCCTTGAGGACCCGCGCTGCTGGAAGCCAGCCCTGTCTGCAAGGCCCCCTTCCTGTCCGATGTCCCTCCCTCTGAGGCCCCTTCCTGTCCGATGTCCCTCCCTCTCTGGTCCCTTCCTATCCGATGTCCCTCCCTCTGAGGCCCCTTCCTGTCCGATGTCCCTCCCTCTCTGGCCCCTTCCTGTCCGATGTCCCTCCCTCTCTGGCCCCTTCCTGTCTGATGTCCCTCCCCCTTCGGCCCCTCTGTGCCCCCGAGCCCCGGCCCCTGCAGCTTTCCCGAGCCCGCCACACCGCTCCCCTCCCCCTGCGGGCCCCCAGCCCCGTCCCTCCTTCTTGCACCAACCAGCGTTCATCGGGCCCTGTAAAGGGTCTCTTCTTCTTGAGGCTCACAGAACATTTTCCAATATCGGACTTTTCAGTGGCGACCCAACAGGATCAGAGGGTGGGAGCCAGCCCTATGACGCTTGCTCCTGACGCAGGCTGAGGGCACCCCCTCTGTCCCCGAACGCCTTGCCTCCCAAATCCTTCACCGGCCACCGGCCCTAGAGTCTTGCCTTCAGAAGCCCCTGGAAGCTTCCAGAAGTCAGGATAGAAACACTGGGCGCAAACCAAGCGAGCAACCGGGTGGGGAGCAGAGCTCGTGCGGATCCGGGCTCTGAGAACCTTCTGGAGGCAGTGAGAGGTGGAGGTGACAGCGGAGAGAGGGGCACAGCTCATTCTGACGCTCCGTTTTAATAATATTCAAAGTGCTCTAATTAAGGCCTCTGAGCTCCCTCTGAAATACCAGCAATTACAAAGATGAATAATTGCATAATAAATATTAATTTGCATCACAGTAATGAGGCCCAGAAGCATCCTGCTGTTAAGTGAGGATTTAGCTCTTTCCAGGCGGGGTCTGGGAGCGGGGCGGGGACCCCCAGCCCACAGGGGACACACAGGAGCGGGAGGCCCGGTGCCCCGTGGCCCGGCGGTGACTCCCCTCTGCAGTCACCGTCTTAGCCTGTGGCCCAGGGCTCGCCGCGTCCCTCCTCCAGGCCTCGACTTCCCCACGGTGACAGTAACGGAGTTGGGGAGATGGTCTCTAACTGTCTAACATTCAGACAGTGTAAGAGGTGACCAGAAGTTTCTATCACGATGTCAAGCTCACCTCTAAAACCCCTGACTGCAGGAAAGCTGCCTGGGAAGCCTGTGGGGGTGAAACCCCCTCGGTGCAGGACAGCCCTGCCAACCTTCCCTTCCGGCCCCCACCCCTGCCGACACCCGCCCCTGCCCGGCACTGCAAGGTCCCCTCTGCTTTATGGTCCGGCTCCCGCGCGGGGACGTGAGCGCCCAGGGCAACATGCAGACCTGTTTGCTCACTGCTCTGCCCCCAGACCGAGGACGGTGTCCGGGTGCCCAGAATTTCTGGGACAACAAATGTTTGTTGCACAAACCGCGACGTCCCTCGGCCGGCGCCCAGGACTGGCTCTCCCCCTCGAGCCGCTGTGAGCGCAGAGCTGGCAAGGTGCCTGCCTCCAGCCGGGCCCAGTGTGGCCGTCACGTCCTGCCCTCGGGGAGGAGGGCAGAGCGGCAGCTGCCCCCTGAGAGAAAACCCAACCAGACAACCACGGCGACAGAAAGGGACGCCCGACCGCCTTCTGACGGCCTCTCACCTGAGCTGCGCCTGCTCGTGGCCTCACAGCGGGCGATTTGCCGCGGTGACCACGCGCTGTCGGAAGGCCTGCGATGACCCGGCAGACACGGTCGTCACGGGGGAATTGCTATGTTTCCGTCCCGAACGGCGAACCCGTTACATGCGCTCGGTAGTCTCGGGCCCAGGTTCTTCCTTGAACGTCCGCCGGGACTTTTGTCCGGTGAGCCAGCCTTCACCAGGAGTCGGGTTCCCGGGAGCCTGCAGCCTCTCCGGAAGCAGACGGTCTGTCGTGTGTCTCTCGTTGCCGGAGGCTCCGCAGGGGCGCCGAGGACTTCTCCGGCGGGTGGTGTGAACGCACAGCCTCGTGGGAGCATCTCCGGGGACACCTGCCCGCACTCCGGGTCGGGGCTCACGCTGCAAAGTGCGGCGACCCCGCTGTGCCCACGTGTGGTGGTGCACGGCCGCTGCGCCTCGATGGCGGGGGCTGACCTCCAGGCCCGACTGGCTGTCCGTCGGGAGCCCGGGCACAGTCTTTCTGCGTTTGCTACTTCCGTTCGCCCGCTTGCCGTGGGGAGTATGTTGTCCTCGGGCACCAGTGACACCTGTCACAGGGTCACTAGGCCCCGTGACGTGGTTTGGTTGGGCTGATGGCTGATGACGACAGTGGAGCTGGGACGCCCCCGCGTCTTGCTCTCTGCCACGTGTTTGCGTGTTGTCGGTCTTCTCGCCCACAGGCTTCTGCGCGGGGCAGCCAGTGTGCACGCCCCTAGGAGGTGAGGACACCGGAGTAACAGCGTTTGTGTCTGGGAGCAGGCGGCAGCCCTTCGGGGGCCTGGGTCGCCGGGGCTCCGCGTCTGCGGCTGGCGTACGGTCGGAGCCGTGAGCGTCTTACCTCCGACTCTGGTGGAAGGTGTGCCGGCAGCGGCGAGCTCAGTGCGTGAACGAGACAGAAGGAGGCACCTCCTTCCTCTTCCCGAGGGAAGGTCCTCGGCCTCTGTGAGGATCTGCTTGGAACGGAAGCCTTTCCTCTCTCCGGCGCCTGCGTGGACGTCCCGCTCCCGAACGGCCGGAGCTCAGCGGCTCGCTAGAACCGAGCACGAGCGTGCACTGGTGTGAGGGGGCAGCGTGCCACCGGCTCCCCTGAACCCTGTGTGACTCCCCAGCGCCCAGTCCCGCAAACGTGACTGTGTTTGGAGGCAGGGCCTCTACAGAGGCGAGTAAGGTGAAGTCAGGTGACACAGTGGCCCTGATCCAGTATGACTCACACCCTGCTAAGAAGAGGAGGCAGGACACAGACGCTCACAGAGGGACCACCGTGTGGGGACCAGGGGAAGACGGCCGTCTGCAAGCCCAGGAGGGAGGCCTCGGGAGGAGACGGCCCTGCCCACACCGGGATCTCGGACTCCCGGCCTCCGGAGCTGTGGGAGCATAATAAGTGCGTGCTGTCCAAGCCCCGCAGTCTGTGTGTTTGTCACGGCTGCTTAATACATCACGATTAAGAAAGAACTGACTTTTTAAAAATTGTTTAGTTTTGAGAGAGAGAAAGAGACAGCGCAAGCAGGGGAGGCGCAGAGAGAGAGGAGACACAGAATCGGAAGCAGCTCCAGGCTCCGAGCTGTCAGCACAGAGCCCGACGCGGGGCTCGAAAGGATGAACTGTGAGATCATGGCCTGAGCGGAAGTCGGACGCTCAACCGACGGAGCCCCCAGGCACCCTAAGAAAGAACTGACTCCTCACAGCCCGGAGAAGCTCCTGCCGGGTCTGAGCAGTGACTGCGGGGTCGGGGGTCACGGCCTGGCTTCTCAGTCGACTTCTCTCTCGCCAACCTCGCAGGAAAACAGGGATGTTCCACGGAGATGCTTGAGAGACGTGAGCCTCAGGTGCTGCTGGGACGGTGTGTGTCACTGGCTCTTCTCTTCATTCATAACCTCAGGGTCGGCTGGGAAGGGGGTCTTGTGGTTGGGCCCCCTCACAGGGCCGTGTGGAAGGCAGAATTCCGCCCCGGCCGCCAAGTCCCCACCCCCGGGATACGCACCTTCTCTGTTACTTACTCAGACGCTAATCCAGGTGCTACAGTCAAGGGGCTTCATAGACGTGATTAAGGCCCCTGATTATCTGACCTTGAGAAATTTCCTTCG
The DNA here is from genome assembly GCA_004023845.1 of Helogale parvula. NCBI lineage: Eukaryota > Metazoa > Chordata > Mammalia > Carnivora > Herpestidae > Helogale > Helogale parvula. The sequence continues at coordinate 17,555 of PJEM01013428.1, read as the reverse complement.
GTGGGCCTGGCCTAATCAGGTGAGTCCTTCCCAGGGCCCGGGCTGTCAAAGTGAGACAGAGATTGGACGTGAGGGACGCCGCCGGCTCTGGGGATGGAAGGGCCACATGGCAGGGAATCCGGGCAGGTTTCACAGCTAAGAGAGGCCCCTCGCTCCAGCGGCACGAGTCTTGCACACACTCTGGCTCACGGGGTGGGGGTGGGGTCTGGGGCGAGGGTGGGGCACGAGCGTGCGCCTGGAGCAGGAAGGTGGCTGGCAGTGGGGGGTTTGGGTTCAAAAAGCATTAAGGTAGTGGGTCAGGGGGACCTGAAGGGAGGCGTCCTCAGCGGTCAGGGCTCACACGGCCTCCAGTCAGATTATCCGGAAGGTGATGGGGAGCCATAGAAGGTTCAGAGAAGCTGTTTATGCAGGAGAAAGACCCTGTGAGCATCTGAGGATGATACGCCAGGAACAGGCCAACGGGAGGGGCTCGCGGGCACAGGGGGCAGCTGAGGGGAAGGGAGGATGGGCCTGACCATGCCCACCTTCTCCAGCCCTGCACTGGCTGAGCCGGCCCTTCCGATCCGGGACAAGGAAGACAGACCTTCTTCGAGGTCACCAGAGTCAGCGGGTTGGTGGATACAGAGTGACCTGGTCCTGCGGGCGTGTCTGAGCTTTGTGGGGTGTCACTTTATCTCCCGGAGCCTCTCTGTAAAGCGGACACAAAAGCCAGCCCTCCTCCCGGGCTCACCACGAGGAGATGGGAAAGTGCTCTGCAGACGGTCAAGAGTCGGCCCCATGGGATCCCACGCCCTGGCCACGCTGACCTCACTCCCCTGCGTCCACCCAGGGTCTCTGCACCCCGGTCCTGCCGCCTCCTCCCGGAGCCCTCCTTGACTGCTTCACTGCATTGTTCTCCCCAGGCCCCTTCTATCTTTTCAGCACTCACCGCGGGTGGAAGGTCAGGTCGAGTGCGGCGTGCTGCGCCTCTTCTGACGGATTTTACCGTCTCCGTCCGGGAGGCCAGGGGCCGGCTTGGCCTCACCCACCGCCGGGCCAGGGAATGTCTTTGGCACAACGCAGACGAATGCTCAGCCAACCTCTGTGGGAACAAATGCGCCACCTGGATGCGTGAGTCCCCGCCTGGCGCAGCCTGGCTTACGTTTCAAAGGGCGAAACTCCGGCCGAATCCTGGCCAGCTGGGAGGCAGGAATCGAGGGTTTTGGGGCCGGGCTGGGCTGGGCCCTGGGGGGCGCCGGGAGCCCCGGGAGCCGTAGCCTCTTCCTGTCACAGCCACTTAGTGCTTCTCCACCGAGGCGAGAAACGAGGTCTCCCAGGGTTTGGAGCGACACGGCCGATCATCTCCAAGTAATTAAAACATGATTTGCAATCGGGCCTCCCGGAGCTGCCTCACCCCTGCCAGCTCTGCAGCCTGGGTCCTGCTCATTGGGGACGAGCGCCCAGGGCCGGAAGATGCGCTGGTCTGCTGCTCAGGAGGCTACCTCCCTGCCCCCCGCCCGTCCTCACCCGGGGCTCTCCCGTGGGTCTTCCGAATGCACCCCTGATACAGGCAGCCACTGCTCAGCCTCCCCACGGTCAGGGCGAGTCCGCCGAAACAGAAGACGGCGCTGTCACGTGGCCCTGAGCACCTCCAGGGGCCCCCAGTATGGCCTGACTCTGGCACCTGGTCCCCCCCCCGGCCCTCCTCCCCTTGCTGTACACCAGGAGGCGGGCAGAGTGCTGCCCCAGGACCTTTGCATGCACTGCATCAGGGACATCCATGGTCAAGGCACAGAGCCCCCTTGCGTCCATGGCTGGGGGGTGGGGTGGGAAATGCCCGAGCACTTGAACCACTGCACTCACAGGGAGGTTCCCTTTCAGGCTCCCCCCCACCACCTGCTGTTCACCCCTGCGGAGGTGGCCGTGCGGAGGACCCCAAGACGCTCACGCTGTAATATAGGGGGGTGGGAGCCACGTCTCCTTCCTCCTCCTCCTCCTCCTCCTTTTTCTTTTCTTCCTTTGTTTTTCATACCACGTCTCTGGGCTTCTTCTGAGCCACAAGGGGTCCCTCCGATCTTAGTCTTATAATAATAAACATTTGTAGTATGCTGTGTTGGCGTTGTCCATCTGGGGCCCACGTGTCAGGGTGTCCCTCATGTCCCTCAGGCGGGGTGGGGCTGGGTATGCGCTGCCAGGCCCCCAGTGCCCGCAGCAGGTGCCAGCTGCCACGTGGAGGGGCGTAGGGGGCATTTCCGGGACCCGCGCGTGATCGAGCCCCCGGAACGGGCTCCAGAATGCTATCAGTCTGGTGAGATTTACCGCCCGTGCGTCCTTGCCGCCGCGGGCCCAGTGTAGACCGGGCCTTCGCCCCGCCCCCCGCAGCTCTGGGGGCCGTGAGGGAGCGTCCCGGTGTGGCTGGGCCTCAGCGCACACGGCGGGATGGAGTCTTCTCCCTCTTGGCAGAGGCAGCCGCGACCCACAGACTCAGGATCTGGAAGGTTTCTTTGGAAGGGGCCCCCGAGGGCCTGCCCCACCCCCGCCCCGTCCACGGTGGCCCTGACCCCACTCTGGGTTCGGAGCTCTGTCTACCCATGGCTGCGTGGCCACGAGCAGCGGGAGGACACCCTGGAAATACGTTCTGTGGAGACTGAGAGGTGTGGGGGTGGGGGGTGCCTGAGTTTAAGCTGTGCTCAGGAAGCAGGGTGGGCCTGGTCCTGGGGGAAGGTTCTGGATGACAGCAAAGCCTCATCACCTCCCCCCCCCCCCCCCCCCCCCCCCCCCCGCCCAGGCTGGCTCTGGAGGGAAGGCGGGGTAGGAGAGGCCTCCATGGACGGGGCGCCGAGGGCCTGTCTGGGAGACGTTGGATGAGACGGGACCAGCTGCTCCGGTGGGGACAGGATGTTTACCCACTAAACACAGAGTGCCCATCACCATGGCAACCGCCCAGCCGCGGAGGAGCCCTGGCATCCGCCGCACCTGGCGTTTCTGGACGAGCTGTCTCAGGCGTCAACTCGCTTTGTCCTCCCTGTGTCCCGGGAGACAACTGGGTCATGATCCCCACTCCTTGGGGGGAAACCGAGGCTGGAAGAGGGGAGGGGACTCAGCCAGGGTCTCCTGACCCTCGGCAAAGATGACCCATGTCGAGGGGCTTCCGGAAGGTGGCCTGCTGCCCCTCTCCCTGGCTTCTTGGAGTCCATCGGGAAGCTTCCATCCCACGTTGGGGAGAGGCCTCTGCCTGCCGTTCTGACGGCCCCAGAGAGGCTGGGGTGGGACCCGCTGGGGCACACACGCCCGATCAGGCCCCGGAACCGTCCCGTGGGAGGGGGGAAACTGAGGCCGGCAGATGCCTGGGCCTGGGGCCGATCAGAGAGCAGGTCCCTCAGACCTGCATCCAGACTGGGTGGCCTTGGGCAGGTCCCTTGACTTTCCCGTCTCTGCTTCCTCATGCGATGTGGGTATAATTACCTGGGCCTTTTGGAGCTAATGTGCAGAGTGAGGAGCACATAGTAGGTGCTTTGTACACTCTGGTCATTATGGTCTCCTGATTATTCACACCCTCCCCCGCACCCACCTTCCCTGGGCTGCTCCTCTGTGCGCCTCCTTTTTTATTTTTTAAAGCTTTTATTTATTTGTGAGAGACAGAGAGAGACAGAACAGGAGCAGGGGAGGGGCAGAGAGAGGGAGACATAGAATCTGAAGCAGCTCCAGGCTCCGAGCTGCCAGCACAGAGCCTGATGCGGGGCTCAAACCCACAAACTCATGACCTGAGCCGAAGCCTGGACGCTCAGGAGACAGTCCCCCCAGCGCCCCCTCCTCTGCGCCCCTCCTTGCCCTGGGGTAGCCTGGCTGTGCCCCCTGGGCCAGGCCCTCTCACTCCCGACCTCCCAGGGCCTCCCCAGAGAGGCAGCCGGGCTGAGACAGCCGAGCTCCCTGCGGCCCCTGTGGCCCGGCTCAGGGATGCCCCGTCGCCCCAGCCCCCCGCAGTCCCGTCTTCACACCGGGCAGAGCCGGCAGAGGAGAAAGACGGTCCATACCCGCCAACCCCAGCCCTGGGCGGGGGGCCTTCCCTCCACCAGCCGATTTCCTAGACAGCGTGTGGTCGCAGGGGAGGGGGGTGGGGGAGGGGAGACAGCGTCCCCAGAGCCTCCCCCGTGGCACCGCTGCAGCTGTTGGCACGTCTCAAACCACAGCTGCCACCACTGTGGGCCTGAAGGGGCCACGGTCCCTGGGCTCCAGTCGCTGTGGGACTATGTGGCTGTGCCGTCCTCCGGCGTGGGGCCACTGGGGTGCCCCTCCCTCAGGCTCTGACGGTGAAGGAGGTGAGAAAGGTCGCAGGTCAAACGGGGTCAGGGAAACTGAGGCCGGCAGACGCCTGGGCTCGGCTAACCGTGCGAGGGCCCCCTGGGCGCGTGGCCAGCAGAGTGGCGAGGTAGTGAGCCCCCTGCCCCCACCTGGGGCCGCCCAGAGTGTTACCGTCTGGCTTCAGACTCCGTGTCCCTCCCGGCGAGCTGGGGACCCGGACGTGGGCTGTTAGTGTCACCGTGTCACTAACGCGGGTCCAGCCCAGGCTCGGAGGTAGAGGGGCCGCTTTGCTCCGGGGGCCACGGGCCGTGCAGCTCGGGCTGGAGCAGCCACGACCACGAGTCCTTTTGGCCAGTCCTTCCGGGGGTCCCGGTGTGTGGTGCGGTGACGCCCCTGCTCCGCCCTCCTGATGGCCTCACGTGCAGCTGTGCCCCCGCCACACGCCGTCCTTCCGGCGAGCACGTTAGAAACAAACGCAAGGGTGTGGTTTATCTTCTTTTTTACTTTTTGTTACTTCATATTAGTAAACTCTACCCCCTGGGGCTCGAACCCACGACCCTGAGATCAAGAGTCACAGCTCAACGACTGAGCCCGAGATAGTGTATTTTAAAACCACAAGGGGGCGCGCCAGGGGGGGCTCAGTCAGTTGAGCATCTGGCCTTGGCTCAGGTCAGGATCTCACGACTTGTGGGTTCAAGCCCCGCGTCAGACTCTGTGCTGACAGCTCGGAGCCTGGAGCCTGCTTCCGATTCTGTGTCTCCCTCTCTGACCCTCCCCTGCTCACACTGTCTCTCTCTCTGTCTCTCAGAAAAAAAACCCACAAGGTGCTCTTTCCACGGAGGAGCTGGGCCATGTTCCAGATGATGCCTGGGAGCTGCTGTCACTGGCCAGAAGCTCCGCCATCCGCCTAGACCCCTCACCTCGGACGCCCTGGGAGCTCCCCCAGCCCCCGCCCTGCATGCCTCCCGCCAACAGAAGGGAGAGATTGCAGGTGCGCTGAAGCTGGACACTGGCCGACCCTGGTGTGTCCGGCCCTCGGCGTCCAGGACAAGCTTCCGGGCTGCCAACCACCTGCAAACGAATGTCAGCCCAGCCGTTGAATGACCCGGGAAGAGGGCCGCTCGGCGAGGCGCGAGGCGCAGGGCAGATACGCACAGATGGCCTCGGAGATGACTCCTGCCGACTGAATGCTGTGACGTTAGTGTCATTGTTTGGTGGTCTCCTTGGAGAAACGGCTGCAGGAGCGCGGGATGTCAGTCGGGGGAGGGGAAATGCTGCCTGGGCCCCACCTGAGGGACCCCCTGGGGCCCGGAGAGAGTGGCACTCGGTGACTCCTCCGGTCCGTCACCAACCTGTGTACTTTCTCGGTCACACTCGCTCACGCACGCGTTCATTCACTGACTCGGCTGACGTTTCGGATCTCTGTCCTTCCCTCTCCCCCGGCCCCAGGCTGGGGGTCCCTGCGGCTCAGACTCTCCCCGGTGCCCCCGCACATGATGCGTCCTATCTTCCCCTCTCTCCATGCCTCCCAGGGGCTCAGACCCGAAGTCTGGGGCCCCCCCGCCTCCCCGCTTTCTCCAACACCCACAGCTCATCCACCCGCTGGTCCCACGGGCTGTGGTCCTCAACACTCCGTGGGACGCGGCCCCAGTCCCTGCCTCCACGGTCGTCACCTGGCCCGGGCTGTCCTTGTCACTTCTTGCATTATTTCGACCGCCCCAAAGCGAGGGAGCCTGCCACCCCCCGCCGTGTCCCCCACACCACGGGTTACACAGGACCCTGCCCGGCCTGGCTCCTCCGCTTCGCCACCTTATCTGAATCTGGAAGTGAGGCACGGCCTCATGCTAAGGTGACATTGGAGCAAAGGTGGAGAGGTGAGGTGATAAGGTGTGACTCTGAGTGAGGCTGGGGCCCCTCCCTGCAGGGTTAGCGCTGACGAGCGCCAAGGTCAGGCGCCGTGATGAGGCCCCCTCTGTGGTCCACACTTTCAGGGACGACCCAGGACGGACGGTGTCGCTGGGCCAGGGGCCACGGACTGGTGACACATGGCCGGGTTCCGGTACCCCTTGAAATCAGCCCCAGAGCGTTTTCTGACGGGTGCAGAGCCAGGAGCCAGGAGGCAAGAAAGGCCCCAGGGTTTCCGGCTCAGTGAGGGCAGTTGTGGAGCCTGGGAGGCTGCGTGCCGAGGAGCAGGTTTGGGGACCAGGGAGCTCCGTCTGCACCTGTTGATTCGCAAGTGCTTGAGAGGCGGTGATGCCCCCTGGAGGCCCCTTCACCCCCTCCAGCTCCCGGAGCCTTCCCGCAGCCCTGCTGCTCCTGGGCCCGTGGCCGCCTCCGCCTCTCCAGGCTCCGCCTCGGTCTCCGCACGGCCGTCTCCCCTCCGGGCGTCCTTGTTTCCCTCCCCTCCGAGGACGCCGGCCACTGGGCCAAGGCCCCCCTGCTGCAGCGTGGTCTCACCTGCACCGAGTCCCTCAGCACAGACCTGATGTCCACGTGCCACCGGCGGGCTCTGTGCAGACGCGGATCTGGGCAGGACGCAGTCAGCCCAGTGCAGGCAGAGTGACCACACGTGAGCAAGTCAGGCCTCACCGCCCTGGAAGAAACGAGGTCACCGCTCTACCTCGCTCCTGTCATTCTTGTCCCTCCCCCCAGGTCACCTTCACATGCACTTTGGAAACACCTTTCTCGGCCCGTAGCTGCTGGGCCCTGGAGGGGAGCATGGTGTCCTGAGCTGGTGGACAGCGGCCTCTTACGGGACGTGTCTCCCTGTAAGTCAGGGACAGCCCCTCCCTGGGTCGGGTGCTCCCCCTGCACAGCCGCAGGGCCCGCCGTCTCCCCCCTCCCCCACGAGCCCCTCCCACGTCCCGCCTGCCAGGCCCGAGAGCCCACCACCCACTGGTCTGGCGCAGGGGGAGGTGGCGGTGGGGACGGGAAAGCCCATCTGTATGTGACGCCCCACCGTGAGTGCCGGCATATAGCAGTGCCTGGCCACTGTTGTCATTCTGGCCCCTTGTCACCCAGGTGGCAGAGCTCTGGGGCCTCCCTGCATCTGTGAGGGGCCCTGGGGGTCGGCACGGCAGTGGCTCTATTCTGGGAGCACAGGAGGAGGGCAAGAAGAACACAGCTTTTGCAAAGGCTGGGGACCAAAGAGGCTGCGCTGGGTGAGGAGGAGGCTCCGGGGGCTGCTGAGGACCTGGAGGGGGTCTGTCGTGGGGGAGGGCAGCCCCTCCGGGCTTCTGGGTGGATGGTGGACCGGCAGCAAGGACTTGGCCCCCAGGCCCCTGAGTCAGGTGCTTGAATCAGGCTGAGTCTCCTCTGCTGGCCGCTTCCGGACCCAGACCCTGGACTCGGCCTCGAGTCCTTTGTGGCCTCTGCCCTCCCTCCTTGCCGGCTTCTGCTCGTCCCTCTCCTCTGGAACTGACACCCTGGCCTTCTGTCGGTTCCAGAACATTCCATGTTCCCCTCTGGGCCAACAAGAGTCCTCGCAGTGAAGGGGGCCGTCATCTCGGAGGCTGTGGGAGAGTCAGGTGAGCTGCTTGGGTGCCCAGGACGTGTGAATGACAGTCACTGCTGTCAGTGTGGCCGAGTCCCTTCTCGAGGCTGGTGGAGAGTAAAAGGAAGGGAGGGACCCTGGGACTGATTGTCTTCTCCCCTGAACCGGCCCGGGAGGACAGCTCTGGCGTCCCCCGGGTCAGGCTGCTGCTGTCTTCCCGGACGCCCAGGATGGCTGCAGAAGGGAAGACTGGGTGCAAGGTGAGGCAGTGCCACCTTTGCTCCAAGATCGGGAATTCCCCAGGGGCGGCCACAGGGCCTTGAACCGAGAGGGCTGCTCGTGACCTTGTGTGGCTGCCTGGGGTTTGCAGCCTGAAGCCTGCCCTGCCCGGAGCCCAGGGGAGGGGACGGTGAGACGGCCGGAGAAGCCAGCCTCCTAGGTCCACGCCACCTCATTCGGGCCGGACAGAAGTCTCCCTCCTCCCTTTCCAGCCCATCTTAGCCTTGGCCCGGCATGAATATTTTATTGGGAAGTCATTTTTCTCCATTAAGCCCCGGAGTTGAAAATTCTCCTGGGGGTGTGGGGTGGGAGGGGCCTGGGGAGGGGGTTCCACCAGGCATCCCGTAGGGTCAGTGGGCACAGAGCAGGCTGCCGGTACTCCCGGGCAGGGGACCTGGGGTCTGAGGCTCTCAGGGTGGAGCTGCTCCTAGTGGGGAACCCACAGGAGCTCGAGGGACCCTCCCCACCGGCTGGCACTCGGGGAGCGGGCTCCCTGCACCTGGGGGGTGTGCGGGCCATGGAGGACTGAGGGGTCAAGTCCCAGGAGAGCGGGGTGATCCCTTCCGGGTGCTTCCCTCGTGACTCCCAGAAGCTTATGTAAAGACACCCCCCTGCGCCTTCTGCCCAGATGAGCCGACGCCCCAAGCGCCGAGCACCGGCACCCCCACCTCAATGGAGAACATGGCTTCGGGATCCGCACTTCTGGGAGCCCACCCAGCGTCACCGCCTTCAGGATCGGGGTCCGCAGCAGGCGAGCTCTCTCCTGCAGCCCCAGGGCCACCGGGCCCCTTTCCCTTCCTGTGTGTCTCCTGGGGCAGCGATTCTTAGGGTGTGGTCTGGGCTGGTGGCGGAATGTGCTGGAACACACAAGATGCAGCTTCCTGCGGCTTCCCCAGACCTTCTGAGGGGAGCCGCGGGGCCTGCAGCGCCTGGTCCTCGCCGACCTCAAGCGGCCACAGCGTCTGCACCCGAGTCCGGCTCCCTCACTGCCTGGCTGTCACTTCGCCACGCTCGGCCTTAGTCCCTTCATTCTGTAAAACGGTGGCAGGCTGCCTCCGGGTCCCTGTGGGGACCAAAGCAGCCAACGTGTGTCAGCCTCTGCCCCCTGCCCTCCTGCCCTCGCAGGGGTGTGGTCACCGGGTGATGGCCCCCACGGATGCCTGCGTCCTCACCCCTGCCACCTGAATATGGCGGAGCCCCTGCCAGGCTGCTGGGTGGGGCTCGGGAGGACCCCTCCTCCTCACACCTAGGGCTCCCCCTCCCTGCCTCCGCTCTTCCAGCTCTGGGATCAAGGGCAAAGGAAAAAGTAGCTTCACAGGGTTTTGGTAACAGTTTGAGGGGCTGTCGCCCAGGGGGCTCAGGGGCCCAGTGTCTCTGGGTGGGCTACACGAGACAGGGGCTGGGGGGCGCCCTGCATGCTGCCAGATGGGGCAGGGGGGTTGTGGGGGGCCACCTGCTGGCACTGAGATACCGAGGGGCAGGAAGGACTCTGGCCAGTAGACGAAGGCCTTGTTCTGGGGCCGAGCGTGTGGTTCCTGGCAGGATTGGGAGGGAGCCGTGATTCTTCAGATCCTTCTAGAGCTGGAGCAGGGTGAGGCAGGGAGGGTGACGGTTGGTCAGCTGGTTTCAGACGGAGTCCTGACACCTGCTGGGGTCTCCAGGCTCCCACGGCGACGGCGTGATGAAACCCTGGCCAGCGGGAGCGCTGCCCCTCACAGAACGGGCCCTGCCTTCCCGCCCGCCTCCCCTGGAGACCAGAGCTCTCTGCCTGGGGTTGGGTCCCCTGCTGGCCCCCTGGAGCTGCGTGGCCTTGGGGGGACATCATGTTTGTCTCTGTCCTGTTCCTCGTCCGTGCTGCGGGCGCACACAACCTCTCCTCACCACGTTGAACACAGAACAAGATGGGGCGGGCTGGGTGGGACCCGGGGCTCCGCTGTCCCCCGCTCCTCCTTCCGGCTGCATCTGCGGACCCCACTTCCTGGTGACGCCTGGCACGTTGCCTGTTCTCCTTTTGGACTCCAGTCCCTGGACCCTCCCCACCCCCGAGGCCGCTTCGGGTTGACCCACATGTGGTTGCCACCTGCCTCCAGTCCGTGATTTCCCCAAACCACACTCTCCCCGGGCACGCTATGGCTCAGACACGGAAAGTTCCAGGTAAAGGGCAGCGGTAGCATGGGGCAAACATCGGCTCCACCAGCCCCGTGGGCGCGCCCCGATCTTCACGCTGGTCCAGTTCTCACCACTGGGAACGTCTCAGTTCCGAGGCTCAGCCGGGGCCCCGTGTGGCCTCTAGTCCCCCCCCCCCAAATCCACAGTCCCTGCTTGTTCCTCCTCCTGTTTCATCCCGGCCGGAGAAAGCGTCAAAGAACTCACCACCGGCAGGTTTCTGCCTGCAGAATGAATCATGTGAACCTGCTGGCATGCTTGCTTCCTAATTCTCTTCTGTTCTTCCTTCTCACTGGAAAACTACTCTGTAAGGGCGCCTGGGGGCTCAGTCCGTTAAGTGTCCCACTTCGGCTCAGGTCACGATCTCGCAGTCTGTGGGTTCGAGCCCCTCATCAGGCTCTGTACTGATAGCTCAGAGCCCAGAACCTGCTTCCGATTCTGTGTCTCCCTCTCCCTCTGCCCCTCCCCAGCTCACTCTCTGTCTCTCTGTCTCTCTCTCAAAAATAAATAAACATTAAAAAAATAAAAATAATAATAAAGAAAAGAAAAACTGCTCTGTTGCTTTTATAAAACAGCGCAGACTCGTTGTATCAGTCAGAACAACACGGGCTGCGCTGCCGTAACACACAGCCCTGAACCGTCAGGGACATTAAGGCCTCTCCTTGGAACTGACAGCACTAATGTCCTCACATCCCCGGGCCAAAGCGAGCCACCTGACCCCACCCGGGTCCAGGGCCCAGGGGAGTGTGACCCCAGCAGGTGTCATCCGGGTCGCCTGCGTGGCCGACACACATGTCACAGAGGATGCAGATAAAACAGGAGAAGTACAATGTTGGTGTAAGGGGGGCCCACGTCCTACGACCCAGAAGCGATCCCCCTCGATACGGAGTGGACATCAGTCCAGGGAAGGAAGGAGGAGAGAGAGGCTTTTAGGACAATGCCGTCTCCCCACACAAGACTTCCAGTGAACGTATTATGTTAATTTTTACATCCCGGTAAAGATAACAAACAAGGGGGGGGATTGTTAAAATTCCAGCAAACCGGGTCCTTGAAGACCTCTGTCTTCAGAGAGCACTTCTCTTCCTTGCAAACAATTTCCTGTTTACCCTAAATGCTTGACGAACTCCGTCTCCTTGAAACCCGCAACGTCCCTGAGAAAGACGGGGTCCAGCAGCCGCGAGACCTTCTGAAACACGGGGTTGCTTGACTCTCAGTTTCAATGGCGTCCTCCTCCCAAGGACCCTCTCTCGCATCGGGTGTTTGCCGCCTGATTTGCCGCACCCGCTCGGGGCTGAGAGGCATGCCGCCTTGCGTCGAACCGAGTTCCGCGTCTGCGAACTCTTCTGGAACCCTCTCTTCCCTCTCGGCCTTTCTCGGCGGCAACACGGTCACGACCCCGGGCGTCCCTCTGCCTCGTCAATTCCATCGGGTCCGCATCTGTCCTGTTCATCCGTCCACGCGTCACAGCCTAGCTGACGGCTTCCCGGGTGGGGAGGGAGCAAGACCGGTGATAGCCTCCCCCGTGGAAATTGTTGGGGCGGAAGGATCCTCAGCCCCATAAATGCGTCCTGGAGAACCAGAGAGGCTGCTGAGGGCGGTGAGGACAGCAGCGCGGGTGGGGGCTGGCGGGAGCACCGCGGCGAGCGGGGACGTCCCAGCCATGTCGGGGAGGAGGCCAGCTTCCCCGCTGCTCGCCGCCTCATGGTCCCCAAGCAATCTGGGCCTGAATTTCTTTCCTCGGGTCTGAAACCTCCCTTCACAGCTCGTCCTGTTGTCTTACCATCTCTTCCGAGAGTCTGGGTTTGGCGGAATTCACGCTCCGCTCGGTCCTCCTGCCGCGTGAGGCCGTCGTGGGCGGGGCGGGGCTTTCCTCGGCTTCCTGGCGGGTTTCATTTGGGTCGGGCTGTTGGTCTCCCTTCTGCCTCTGCGAGCGCCCCCTTCCCTCCTCTGTCGGATGCGGTGTGTTTGCACGGGCACCGCGGCCCATTTCCTCTCGCTCGCGCCTGGGCGCTCGGCCCCGACGGCCTGTCCGCTCTGGCGTCTTTGTTCGCAGGTTCTCTGTTCACTTTTCCCTTCGGGTTTTCTTTGAAAAGTGTGTTGCAGTGCTTGTGCAACGATGCCGACGTACCGTGGGGGTCTCTGAGGCACTCCTGACACTGCTCCCCCCGCCTCTTTTTAAATATTTATTTATTTTAGAAAGAGAGAGAGAGAGAGAACACATGAGCAGGGAGGGGCAGAGAGAGAGGCAGACACAGAATCCAAGCAGGCTCCAGGCTCCGAGCTGCCAGCACAGAGCCTGACGTGGGGCTCAAACCCACAAACTATAAGCTCATGACCTGAGCCGAGGTCAGAGGCTTAACCAACTGAGTCCCCAGGCGCCCCGGCGCCCCTCGCTCTTGACGCCACGGACAAAAACCGGAGGAGAAACATACTAGCGTCCCAGTTGCGGCAAGCATCAGCTGGGAGCCTGTTAGACATGCGGCTCCTGGGGCCACCCCGACTACTGACGCGGGCACCCCGGGGCGGGGCCAGCACGTCCTCTGGGGTTCCAATGCGTGCTGTTTCGGGGCGGCTGCCCTGGTCTGCTCAGAGCGCCCCAAACATGAACGAGTTCTTGTCTGCACCCCCTCCCTTCTCCTGAGCCTCCTGACCAGAGCTGCCGCTGCAGGGCACGGCCACCGGCCATCACAGAGCAGGCTGTCCCCAGCGGGCTGTGCGTCACCTTGCAGAGCGGCCCCTCGATGTCATCACCACTGGCCGGCCGGGAAGTCCCGATGCCTCTAATTGTCCCAGTCCTGAGCCCGGGGCTCAGTCTTTGGGCGTGAGGTTTGGGGGAGGCCCCGTGTCCTCGAGGGAGACTTGGGAAAGCGGCTGAGGAATCAGGATCTAGGACCCCAGCTTCCTCTCTGTTGTCCCCCCCGCCCATGGCTCTGGGCACCCGGGTTCCCCCTCTGCATCATGAAGCACTGGTTCCGGAGGACATCTGTCATTTCTGAGATGTCTCTGTCCTCCTTATGCCGACCTGGAGCCACCCCCCCTCTATCTGCTTGTGACCCGGGGCGGGAGGCCTTCCCAGGTCGGGCCGCGGCCCGGGCGGGGGCGTCTCCTCCACTCTCGCTCCCGCTGGAGCTCTGCCAGCGGTGCTGGAGCCCGGGGGCTGGGGCAGCCGAGCCGGATGCAAGACCGCTGTCCCGTGTCCCGAGTCCCGTGTCCTCTCTAACGAGATGTCTGTCTCTCTGTGCCCTAGACCCTCCCGGCACCTTCCTTCGAAGCCCGAAGCTGGTTCCTAAACGGCGTGGACATCGGTGTTTCTTGAAAGTCATAGTCCCTGATGTGCAAGGGGCAGATGGTGCAGGGTGGTGGGAGGCACAGAGAGGAGGCCCCCGGCGAGCACACACCCCTGACCTGGAGGGCCCCGCGTGAAGTCTGGCTCTTGGCAGAGGAGTTACAGGTGACAGTGACACCGCCCCACGTGTGGCCGGAACTCTGCCGTGAGGCTGACACGAAGTCAGCCGAGATGCTTGTGCGCAGCACGCCAGAGCGGGGAGCGGTTTGGAGAAGGGGACCTGGGACTGGTGACATCCGGTTTCTTTTTTTTCAATTATTTTAATGTTTTTTATTCATTTTTGAGAGACAGAGGGAGACAGCATGAGCAGGGGAGGGTCAGAGAGAGAGGGAGACACAGAAACTGAAGCAGGCTCCAGGCTCCGAGCTGTCAGCACAGAGCCCGACGCGGGGCTCGAACCCACAAACCGCGAGATCATGACCTGAGCTGGAGCCGGAAGCTTAACCGACTGAGCCTCCCAGGCCCCAGAGATCCGGTTTCAAACCCTGGTCAGCTGCTACCCAACTGCACCACTTTGAGAAAGTCACTTTACTTGTCTGAGCCTTATTTCCTCGTGTGAAAGATGGGGCGATGTAAACAGTAGCCCCTGGTGTTGTGCAGTGCACAACCTGTGGAGCTGTGCGCAGCATCTCTTCCTTTCTTCTCTTTAGAAATCCCCGCCAGTTTTCCAGGTTGTAGCAGCTCTTCCTGAGTGGGTTCTGTGATTCATTAATTGGGTTTACACATGGGAAGGGGATTTGTGGATAAATGCCGTTAGGGGTGCTGGTTTGCCAAAGGGGAAATGAGCCACGGATTCTGGGAGGGCCTGTCCCAGCATTCCTGGGGGGGGGGGTGGCTGGCCCACTCAGGGGCACACCTGGTGCACCTGTCACGGCAGCCGGCCAGGTGCCTGTAAGGGCAGTGAGCGGTGAATGAGTAAAATTGTGGTGGACCCGCCGCACCAGGAAGTGGGTTAGGGTCTCCGTGGGGGCCTTTGAGGGCACCGAGGGGGCCTGACCGAGACTCATGGTACCAGGGGGAGCTGGCTCTGAGGGCTTCCTGGAGGAGGTGGGACAGGAACGGAGACCCGAAGGCTCATGTGGTTGAGGCTGCCCACCCTTCCGTTCTTCAAGTACCAAACAAGCCCAGAGCTCCGGATGGCGCATCGCCTGTGGGAACAGAGCGCAGCCTTTACCAGGCGCCTTTGCGGATGGGTGTGGCCTCCTGATGAAGGTCTGGCTAAGGTATAAGCGGAAATGATAGACCTTTGGTGTTTAAAGGCCTGGCTGGCAGAGTGGCCCTTGTAATCTGTCTGCTTCTCCACTTCCTTCCAGTCTGGTGAGATGTGATGGCTGGAGCTCCAGCAGCCACCCTGGGCTAAGAGGCGACCTCCAGGACCTAAGCCAAGTGAGAGCAGAGATGCGAAGGCCAGTGTGTCTGGTGAGTGGGCAGTGGCCCCACTGGCTCTGGGGAGCCGCCCCCGAGCTTTGGAGGACATGGCGTGAGCTCCCTCCTTGTTTAAGCTTCTCTTGTTTCAGGTTGTCCTGTTACGTAGCTAGACCTGATCCGGCTGGTGAAGGAGGGAGAGAGAGCTTGCCCTGGGCAGCGGGAGCCCTTGCCTGGTGCCACATGGCCGGGGACGTGGTCAGGTTGTGTGTCAGCTGCAGCACGTTGGGGGACCCGGTAAGGGGACTTGAGACGTCTGGGCCCATCCTAAGACGTGACTGTTCTAGCACCTTCCTCTGCCTCTGAGCCCGACTTGCCCATCCTGCAGGGCTGCTGAGGCTACTCAAATTTATCTGGGGCCCCAGTGGCCCTGACAGCCATTAGGTGGTGCCTCCCACTGACGGACCCGACGAGTCGTCTCCTCTGCTCAGTCTCCCACTGGGACGGAGGGCCAGGTGAGGCTCATTGAGAGGGGAAGAGACAGAGGGAGCCCAGGAGAACAGCTCAGGCTGGACACCGCAGGTGTGGCCCCGATGCCCAGAGAGGGACAGCGTCTTGCCCGAAGTGCCTGCGAGGCTGTGGGGGTGCTGGTCCAGCCCCCCCCAGCCCCCTGCCCAGTGCTCTTGCATACTTCAGGCTGAGTTCCAGATGCTTCCACCAGCTGGGGGGGCTGTGCCTCTGAACCTGTCTGTGAAGACAGAGGTGAATAACCCCCCCAGAGCCTATAGAGGGGCGGAGGGTGGGGGAGGGAGGGGTCCTGAGCTGGGGGGGTGCACGCCAGGACCCCCAACCCATGTAGGGACTCTGGGCACAATTTTATGTCACCCCCGGAACCCTCCGCTTACAACCGGAGGGTAAAGAACCAGGCCCCTTAGCGTCACTTCCCACCCCTGGCGTAAGGGAGCCACGCCCACTCACAGATGCCCAGGGGGGCGGTGCTGACGACTCACTGAGGGGGCGGGGCAAAGGCCCCGCCAACAGAGAAGCCCCGGAGGTGGTGTCAGGGGGCAGCAAGCAGAGGGCCCCATTCAGGGAAGTCCCCGCAGAGAGGGGGACCTGCCTGCTGGCATTTAGTGCCTCAAGCCTGGGCTGCGGGGCCCTGGCCACCGGCCCCTAGTCTGCACCCTGCACTCCCAGGCTGGTGGCACCTGGGTCCCAAGCTTCGGAGGGTTCTGTGCTCCCCGGACCTCCAGCCCCTCGGGAGCAGCCTTGGCTGCTTTGTTGGGTTACAGTTTCCTTTGCTTCATTCCTTCCCCGAGTCCCTGGAGATGGAGTCTGGGGAGGCCCTTCCTCCCTGAGGGCAGGAGGCTGAAGCCAGTCCCTAGGTCCAGAGCGTGAACTCAGCTAAAGTGGGGGACCCGGCTTCCATCCTCCCGTGACGGGGAGCTCACTCCCACCTAGGCAGGGCAATCCCTGTTGGGGTCCCTTCGGGTCTGCTGAGCTGAAGTCCGTCTCCAGGCAGCGTCCCCCTGGGATCTTATCTTCAAGCGATTATTCACAGAAGCCCCCAGGGAAACGCCAACAGCTCCGGCGACCCGCAGTCGTTTGCCGTCTGGGCTGCAGGTTCTGGGCACCGATGACCACTTGCTGAGGGCTCGGGGACGGTCACAGGGCTTCGACCTCTGGTGTCTCCGGTCGTAAACTCCTCAAGTCAGGGATTTTCTCCCCATTTCACAGATGAGAACGCAGAAGCACAGAGAGGTGAAGTGAGGTGGCCAAGGTCACAGAGCTGGTCGGTGGGGAGCAGGGGCTCAGCCCAGGGACCTGCTGCTGACCTGGTGCCCAGGTGAGTAACCCGTTTCCCCCACCTCTGCCAAGACCGGGCTCTCGGCTCCAGGGAGCCCCGGTCAAGTGCCTCTCCCTCCTCCCGGCCCCGCCTTTCCCCTCTCCCCTCCCCGCTTGCCTGTATCCCCAGCACAATGTCAGAAAGTGGCCCGTCCGCTTTGATCGCTGCGAGAGGCTGTGGGCTCAGCGTGCGTGGAGGCCGTGGTGGGGAAGGGTCTGGACGCCGCGCTCGGCTAGGCCACGTGGGCCAGACAAATCGCTGAGCTGCTACTTTTGCAAAACCAGGAAAGCAAATCCCAGTCTGATGGGAGGGTTCCCTGCAGAGGGGACAGTCCCCGGCCCAGATGCTCCCCAACTTCTCTGCCAGGAGCCACCGAGCCTGGCTGCCTGCCGGTGTTCGGCCTCCGGCCCACCCCTCGGGCATCCGCGCACGTTTAATTTGATTTAGGGGGAAATCATCTCCGGGGCTTTGGTGGTGGTGGCACTAACGGTCTATTTCCTGCTCCACACGCGGTGTCGAGTTGGCGTTAATGTAGAAAAATTAGTGTTATCAGGACTGCCTTTGGAGCGATCTCTTGCACCAGAGTCCCTGACACGTTAATTAAACTTGATAAATGCTCTTGTCTAAAGATAACTTTTGAACAATGGATCCAGTCACCCACTTACTGGTGGCATATGAGCTCCAGCAAATTGCCGAGGCGGTGCTCAGAGATCCCCAGGCCCGCGGTTGGGATGGGGCGCTGGGGTGGGGGGCTGCACAGGGAGCAGGGGGGCATCCAG
>PJEM01013427.1:0-40969 GCA_004023845.1 Helogale parvula | reverse complement strand
CCATTTGTAGCAAAGTGGATGGACCTTGAGGGTGTCATGCTAAGCGAAATAAGTCAGGCAGAGAAGGACAGAAACCATATGTTTGCACTCATAGGTCTAACAGGAAAACAGGAGAAACCTAATGGAGGACCAGGGGGAGGGGAAGAGGGAAAGAGAGTTGGGGAGAGAGAGGGACGCAAAACTTGAGAGACTATTGAATACTGAAAACGAACTGAGGACTGAAGGGGAAGGGGGAGGGAGGAAAAGAGGTGGTGGTGTTGGAGGAGGGCACTTGTGGGGAAGAGCACTGGGTGTTGTATGGAAACCAATTTCACAATAAACTATTTAAAAAAAGAAAACATATGTCCATACATAAAAAAAATATTAAAAATAAACGTATGAAAAATAAACAAAAAAGCGTTAAAAGATTTAAAAAAATTATCCTTACAAAAATGTGACAGCACGAGAAATGCTTGTGATATAGTAATGTTAAGTGAAGAAAGCAGAATTTAGAATATATACCTTAATACAAAATATGAAGACTAGATGGAGATACTTTTTTTTTTAATGTTTATTTATTTTTCAGAAAGACAGAGCATGCAAGTGGGGAAGGGGCAGAGAGAGAAGGAGAGAGAGAATCCCAAGCAGGCTCTGCATTGTCAGTGCAAAGCACTGATGTGGGGCTGAAACTCATAAGTTGCAAGATCATGACATGAGCTGAAACCCAAGTTGGATGTTCAAGTGACTGAGCCATCCAGGTGCTCCACGACAGAGATACTTTAAAATGAGAAATGATTTGTTGAAATTAGAATAATTTTAAGTACAGTAGCTAAAACTCCCTTTATTTTAGAAAGTTTTGGTTGGGGGTGCCTGGTGGCTCGGTCAGTTGAGCTTCTAACTCTTGATCTCAGCTGAGGTCATGATCTCATGGCTCATGGGATTGAGCCCCGTGTCAGGCTTCATGCTGACAGTGTTGAGCCTGAGCCTGCTTGGGATTTTCTCTCTCCCTGTCTTTCAGCCCTCCCCTGCCCCTCGCTCTCCCCCTTAAAATAAATAAATAAACATTAAAAAAATATTTTTTAATGTTTCATTTATTTTTGAGAGAGACAATGTGAACAGGGGGAGGGTCAGAGAGAGACAGACACACAGACTCTGAAGACAGGCTCCAAGGCTCTGAGCTAGCTGTCAGCACAGAGCCTGATGTGGGGCTCAAACCCATGAACTGCGAGATCATGACCTGAGCCAAAGCTGGACGTCTGCTCAATGGACTAAGCCACCCAGGCGCCTCTCATTTTTTAAAAATATAAAGTATTGGATGAGTACCACAGACATTTGCATCTGATCATCTGATAGATTTTTCTTATTTAGATATATTAATATAGTCAAATAACTTATTGTATTATCTTTTATTAAGTCTGGGAGTCTGAGAGATTTATTTTGCAGTAGGTTTATAGTATAGTTATATGATTTTTAAATTTAAAAATGTTTACATATCTCAACAAATACAATAAGATCTATATTCTTACTGAATTGCTGTAGTTAGTAATACATTGTCTTAGTGATGTTGTTTAGAAATTCTGAAGGTATTTTGGCATATGACTTTTATGGGCTGTTACTGATTAAATTGGGTCCCATCTGAATTCATGTGTTGAAGTCCGAGCCTCCAGTGTGATGGTATTTGGAGATGGGGCCTTGGGGAGGTAATTAGATTTAGGTTAGCTCATGAGGAGGGCCCTTCATGTTGGGATTAGTACCCCTACAAGAAAAAGAGAGAGCATACACTCTCTCTTCTCTCTCCATGAGCACACAGAAAGAAGGTGGCTGTCTCTAATCCAGAAAGCAGGTTCTCACCAGACACTGAACCTGCCAGTATCTTGATCTCAGACTTCCCAGCCTCCAGGGCTATGAGAAATAAAGGTTTGTTAGCTTAAGCCCCTCAGTCTGGTAAACAATCTGAGCTAAGACATCAGGTAACCTTTGTGAATATGATATACTGTTGAAAAAGCATGTAATATCTGCCTTTTAATTTTGCTCACAATCTATTTTACTCACAAGGAACTGAAAGTAAAGACCAGTTTCTGTAGCTTTTAAACTACCAGTAAAATTAAAGTCCTGATTATTAGTATTCTAAGTATGCTGGGGCTTGAGAGAGGTACCCACCAACCTTGTAACAAGAGAAATGGAACTTGGAGTGTTAAACCAGAACATCAAAGCACGGATATGGAAAAGTTTTCCCAGTGAGAGAAAATTGCTCCCAGGCTGAGTCTCAACAAAAAGGGAATTAAGATAGACTCGCAAAACATCCGAGAGTGTATTGATGGAGGTACCTCATGCTGTGAAAGTGAGACAGCATTCTGGGCCAAAGCCTACTCAAAGAGCGTCGTCCTACAAGATGTTTATAAGCTCCAAAATGGTGATGTTTTTCCCTCATTGATTCCATTACTGCTGACATCCATATTGGGGAAGGCCAGGAGAGTCTTAAAGAGATCTTGACCAGAACAGAGGCTTCTTCTGTGCTTTTAGACTTTTTGTCTTGAGGGATTTCAGATTCTAAATGGTTCTTAAGATTTCTTGGCAGTTTATGATCTTCAGTATCTTATGTTTACAAAGTAGATATGCAGATGTTTACATACCTCACCCTTCCCACTTACTCCTTTGCAGACCATATAAAAGACTTGGTTTTTCTATCCTTAGAGAAATAGGATGCTACCAAAGAATTCTAAGCAGAGGAGTGACAGGGCCGGTATGCTTTTAGATGAACATGGCATCTCTCACAGAAGTGTAGAGAAAGGGGATGGGCAGAAGGTTACAGGAAGCCTACTTTAGGAGGCTATTTTAGTAAGTCAAGAAAGAAAATGTAGCTTATACAAGGATAGAAAGAAATGGATTGATTGAAGAGATATTTAAAAGCTAAAAATCAGTGACTAGTGGTGGTTTGGAAATGGTGGTGATGGGGGGAGAGTTGTGAAAGAAAACTTCTAGGTCTCTAGCTTATGCAGCTCAACTGAAAGTAGCCTCATTCATTGTGGTTAGGGAACTCTAGGGAAGAGCCAGGCCCTGACAGGGGTGGGTGGGTGGGTGTGTGTGTGTGCGCGCGCGTGAGAGAGAGAGAGAGAGAGAAACTGTGAGGACTGTGGCCCTGGTTTTCGGACAGTTTGCATGTGTGGTGACTTCAAGATACTCCAGCAAAGATGTCAGTTCCACACATCCTCATTTACTGTTTTACAACTAACCTCCTTGTTCTCTGAAGGTCGGAGAGTGGTCTGCACTAGAGATCTGATTCAGGAATCAGAGTATTTAAACAAGGATTGAGACTGTGGATGTGGTGAAGATTGCCTGGGAAGAGGGTTACAAAATAAACGAGGGGAGAGGGGAGTTAAGAAAAATAAACTAGCAAAGGAAGCAGAAGAGGAGCTGTCAGGGGTAGGAGGAAAACTTTAAGAGTGTGGGATCATACAAGCCAAGCAGACATGTTTCAAAAAGGAAAAAGTGGTCCGCTGTGGTGAATACTGGTAAGACATTGAGCAAGACCAAGATAAAATGAATGTCTTAGTGTATTGTTAAATGAGAAGATGTGGGGTTTTGAAAATGTTGTGGCAATTGGACAGCGAAATTTGGATACATATTTGAACTGTTAAAAAGTGAATTATAGAGGCGCCTGGGTGGCTCAGTCAGTTAAGCGTCCAACTTCATGATTTCATGGTTTGTGGGTTCAAGCCCCGCGTGAGGCTCTATGCTGACAGCTTGCTCAGGGCCTGGAGCCTGTCTTCAGAGTCTGTGTCTCCATCTCTCTCTGATCTTCCCCTTCTCACACTGTCTCTTTCTCTCAAAAATAACAGCATTAAAAATTTTTTTTTAAAGTGAATTATGGAGGTGCCTGGGTGGCTCAGTCGGTTAAGTGTCTGGCTTCAGCTCAGGTCATGATCTCGTGGTTCGTGGGTTCGAGCCCTGCGTTGGGCTCTGTGCTGACAGCTCAAAGCCTGGAGCCTGCTTAAGATTCTGTATCTCCCTCTGTCTCTGACCCTTCCCTGCTCGTGCTGTCTCTCTGTCTCTCAAAAAAAAAATGAATTATGTTTGGGGGTGCCTGAGTGGCTCAGTAGGTTAAGCGCCCCAATTTCAGCTCAGGTCATGACTTACAGTTTGTGAGTTCGAGCCCTGCATCATGCTCTGTGCTGACAGCTCAGAGCCTTGAGCCTGCTTCAGATTCTATCTCCCTCTTGCTATGTCCTTCCCCTGCTCAAACTCTGTCTCTTTCAAAAGTAAATAAAACATTTTTAAAAGTGTATTATGTTGCTTTAAGCTGGATATTAATTAAATTCTTCAGGTTGCAAATAACAGAAACCCAACTCAGTTTCCTTTAAACAAAATAAATAACTTTTTCCTCAGTGCATTGAAATGTCCAGCTGGAAGTGGCCTCTGGCACAGTTGAATCCAGGGGCTCAAACAGTATCATTAGCTATGTCTGTTTCTCTCAGCCCTGCTTTTCTCTAAGGAAAGATCTCTCCTGGTGGTCCCTAGTAACTTCGGGCTTTTCTTATCCTTGCAATCCTAATGGAAGGAGTGTTTCTCCTTCCCAGTTCTAGCAAAAATCTGAGGATTCACTTGGATTTTACCAGTCTGTATCACGTGCTTATCCATAAATGAATCACTTTGGTAGAAAGCAATTAGATATGCTGCCAGGCCAGGCCTGATTCACCTGCCCTGCCCTGGAACTGGGCCAGGTAAGGAAGTAGTCTAATCTGAATCACGTGGGCTATGAATAAGGGAGGAGTGATGATTTCCCAAAGGAAAATCAAGATGTGTTCCCAGAATAAGGAAAAATGTGTGCTAGACAGGCAGAAACAGCAGCCATCTATTTCAGCTATAAAAGTAGCCTTTGGCCTAATATATTTGAATACCTGCTTCATGATATACTTTGTAGGTAATCTTTTGACTGAAAGGATGAATGGGTCTGTGTGTTATTGTAACTTATAGAAAGAGCCCCTGGATTTGATTCTTATGGCTAGAGAAAGGTTGAAATTATCTTGCTGCATGTGCTGTTACTCATTTGGGGAACTGAATAATAACTAATCTTAAAGACACATCGAGATCAACAAACACATGAAAAGATGCTCAGCATCACTAATTACTAGAGAAATGCAGATCGAAACCACACTGAGATACCACCTCACACCCGGATGGCTACTATAAAAATAACAACTCCAGAAACAGAAAACCACAGATGTTGATGAGGATGTGGAGAAATTAGAAACCATGTGCGCTGTTGGTGCACTGATTGTAAAGTGGTGTTAACTGTTATGGAAAACAGTATCATGATTCCTCAAAAAATATATACCCACTCCTGGGTGTATAGCCAAAAGAATTGAAAGTAGGGTCGTGAACAGATATTTGTACACCATGTTCGCAGCACCATTATTCATAGTGGGCAAAAGATGGAAGCGACCCGCCTGTCCATTGACACATCAATGGATAAAATGTGGTATATACATACAATGCAATGTTATTCATCCCTAAAATGGAAGAAAGTTCTTATATAAACTAAACTACAACATGAATCTTGAGGACGTTATGCTAAGAGAAATAAACCAGTCAGAAAAAGACAACTTTAATAACTTAGAATACTCCACTTGTATGAGGTACTAGAATCGTCAGATTTATAGAGACATAAAGTAGAATGGTGGTTGCCAGGGGCTGGGTGAGAGGGGATGAGGAATTGTTGTTTGATGGGTGCAGAGTTTCAGTTGGCAGGATACAAAAGTTCTGGAGACCCATGGCACAACAGTGTGAACGAATTGAATACCACTGGACTGTGCACCCAAAAGTGGTTAAGATGGTGAGTTTTATGTTACATATTTTTATCCTAATTAAAAAAAATTTTAAGAGACATTGATGAATCAACAAATTGCAGATGTTCCGTAAGGACTAACTACATTTGGAAATAACGATTGATGCACCTAGCTGAAGGCAAGGGGACTTTAGGGTCCGAACTTACCAAAGCTTTCCCTAGGACCACCACCACTGCCACCCCTGCTTCATTTTGCCTGGATGTGACTCTGAACTATGTGGGGCTACTTGCAGTGGCATTGATATATTTGTATGATCCATTAATTTAATGTACTTTTCCCCAGTCTTCTTTTAAATAGTCTACCTGTATTATGTGTTTTCAGTAATTACCTTTTAAAAAAGTACTTTTAATCTTGTGTTTAGGACTTTGTAATTTTTATTTTATTTGAGAAATGAACACTTTTTTATGCCATTGGACATTTTTTCATTCATTCAATAAATATAAGTGCCTGTTGAATATTTTTAAAATATTTTTTAATGTTTATTTTTGAGAGAGAGACACGAATGGGGGAGGGGCAGAGAGAGACACACAGAATGTGAAGCAGGCCCCAGGCTCCAGAGCTGTCAGCACAGAGCCCAATGTGGGGCTCGAACCCAGGCATCATGAGATCATGACCTTAGGTGAAGTTGAATGATTAGCTGAGCCACCCAGACACCCCTGAATATTATTTTTTAAATTGGGGACACCTGGGTGGCTCAGTCAGTTGAGCCACTGACTCTTGATTTCAGCTTGGGTCATGATCCCAGGTCAGTCAGTCTGTCTCTCTCTCTCTCTCAAATTAATAAAGAATAAAATTGAAGTAGTTGATATACAATATTATGTTATATAGTGATTCATCAATTATATATATTACAAAATGCTCATCACAATAAGTGTAGCTAACCATCTATCATCATACAAAGTTACTACAATATTGTTAACTGTATTTCCTATGCTATGCTTTTCGTTCCTGTGACTTATTTATTTTATAACTGGAAATTTGTCCCTCTTAATCCTCTTCATCTATTTTGCTCCTCCCCTGTGCAACTACCAGTTTGTTCTCAGCACCTATAGGTCTGTTTCTGTGTTGATTTAGAGTCCACATATAAGTGAAATCATATGGTATTCATCTTTCTACATCTGACTCATTTCACTTAGTATAATAACCTGTAGTTCCATCCCTGTTGTCACAAATGGCAAGATCTCATTCTTTTTTTATGGCTAAGTAATATACCATCATGTATATATGCCATCCTTCTCCATTCGTCTATTGATGGACACTTTGCTTTCTTTCACATCTTGGCTATTGTAAATAATACTGCAATAAATATAGAGGTGAATATCTCTTTCTGAATTAGTGTTCTTGTTTTCTTTGGGTAAATAAAATTGCTGGCTTACATGGTAGGTCTGTTTAATTTTTTGAGGAACTTCCATACTGTTTTCCACAGTGGCTGTATCAGATTAGAATCCCACCAAACATGCACAAGGGTTCTTTTTCTCCACATCTTTGCCAACACTTGTTATTTCTTGTATCTTTTATTCTAGCCATTCTAACAGATATGAGGTGATCTCATTGTGGTTTTGATTTGCATTTCCCTGATGATGAGTGATGATGAGTATCGTTTCATGTATCTATTGTCCATCTTCTTTGGGAAAATGTCTATTTGGGTCCTCTGCCCATTTTTAATTGGATTATTTGGGTTTTGGTGTTGAGTTGTTTAAGTTCTTTATATGTTTTGGATATTAATTCCTTATTTGATATGTCAGGTTAAAATATCTTCTCTCATTCTGCAGGCTGCTTTTTTGTTTTGTTGATGAAAAAAGTTTGATGTAATCCCAATTATTTATTTATGCTTGTTTCCCTTGCTTGGGGAGGCAGGTCCAGAAAAATATTTCTAAGGCTGATGTCCAAGAGGTTACCACCTATGTTTTCTTTTAGGAGTTTTGTGGTTTCTGGTCTTTAATCCATTTTGAGTTTATTTTTGTAAAAGGCGAAAGATTTATGCGATCTTAGGAGAAACCAGAGTATTGAGTTTATTTTCGTATATGGTATAAGAAAGTGGTCTAGCTTCATTCTTGTTCATGTAGCTATCCAGTTTTTCCAGCACCATTTATTGAAGACTGTCCTTTCCCCATTATTCTTGCCCCCTTTGATCATTTAATTGACCTGAAAATATGGGTTTATTTTGGGGTTCTCTGTTCTGTTCCATTGATCTGTATGTCTGTTTTTGTGTCTGTACCATACTGTTTTGATGACCACAGCTTGTACTATATCTTGAAATCTGGGATAGCAATACTTCAGCTTTGTTCTTTCTGAAGATTGCTTTAGGTAGTATGGAAATTTTAACAATATTAATTCTTCTAATCCATGAACATGGGATATCATTCCATATATTTGTGTCGTCTTTAATTTTTTTCATCAGTGTTTTATAGTTTTCAGAGTACAGGTCTTTCACCTCCTTGGTTAAGTTTATTCCTAGGCATTTTATTGTTTGGGGTTGCAATTATAAATGGGAATGTTTTCTTAATTTCTCTTTCTGCTACTTCATTATTAGTGTATAGAAGTGGAACTGATTTCTATGTATTTTAATTTTGTGTCCTGCAATTTTACTGAATTCATTTATTATTTCCAGTAACTTTTTGGTGGAGTCTAGCATCTGCAAATACAATTTACTTTTTTCTTGTAAATCTGGATGCATTTTTTTTCCTTGTCTGATTGCTGTGTCTAGGATGTCCAGTACTATGTTGAATAAAAGTGGCAAGAGTGGGCCTCCTTATCTTCTTCCTTATCTTAGAGGAAAAGCCTTCATCATTTCAACATTGAATGTGATTGATGTTAGCTGTGGGTTTGTCATATATGGCCTTTATCGTGTTGAGGTATGTTCCCTTTAAACCACTTTATTGAGAGTTTTTAATCATAAATGGATGTTGCATTTTGTGAAATACTTTCTCTGCATCTATTGAGATGATCATATGATTTTTATTTTTTGTTCTATTAGTGTGGTTTATTATGTTGATTGATTTGCAAATATTGAACCATCCTTACATTCCCCAGAATAACTCCCACTTGATTGTGGTGCATGATCCTTTTAATGTAGTTAACTAATATTGAGAATTTTTGTGTCTGTGTTCATTAGGGATATTGGTCAATAGTTCTATTTTTTAATTTTTTCTTCTGTTACTTGTATGGTGTGTCTTTTTCCATCCTTTCACTTTTAGTTTGTATGTGTCTTTATTTACTTATTTATTTTATTTATTTATTTATTTATTTATTTTTAGTAGGCTCCATGTGGGTCTTGAATTCATAACCTTGAGATCAAGAGTTGCTTGCTCTACCAACTGAGTCAGCCGAACACCCCTTGTATGTGTCTTTAGGTCTGAAGTGAGTCTCTTGTGTGCAGCATATAGATTAAGTCTTGTGTTCTTTTAAATCCATTCAATTACCCTATGTCTTTTGATTATTTAGACCATTTACATATAAAGTAATTACTGTTAGGTATGGACTTACTGTCATTTTGTTAATTGTTTTCTGGTTGTTTTTGTAGTTCTTCTCTGTTCTTTATCTCTTGCAGTCTTGCCTTATGATTGATGACATTTTGTGATATGCTTGACTTTCTTTCTCTTCTTTTTTTATGTAAGTATGAGGTTTTGAGTTTCTGGTTATCATGAGTTTCATATGTAGGATCCTAAGTAGATAGCAGTTGATATTAAGTTGATAGTCATTTACATTTGAACACAGTGTAAAAGGACTTCTGTTTTACTCCCTCCTTCATGTCTTTGTATATGTTGTCATAGTCTACATTTTTTTATTCATAATTTTTTTACTTCTAATTAAGGCCTTTTCTTTAGCCTTTCTGGTAAGGCCTGTTTAGTGGTGATGAACTCCTCTTTTGTCTGGGAAACTCTTTATGTCTCCTTCCATTCTGAATGATAACCTCACCAGATATTCTTGGTTTTGGTTATTTCCTTTCAGATCTTTAAGTATATTATGCCAACTTCCTTCTGGCCTGCAGTGTTTCTGCAGAAAAATCAACTGATAACTTTGTGGTGTTTCCTTTGTACTTAATGTTTCATTTCTTGCTTAAAATTCTTTTTTTTAAAATGTTTTAATTTTTGTTTAATTTTAATTTTTTTCAGTTTATTTACTTATTTTGAGAGGGGAGAAGGGGCAGAGAGAGAGAATCCCAAGGAGGCTTTGCAGTGATAGTGCAGAGCCCAATGCAGGATTTGAACTCATGAACCATGAGATCATAACCTGAGCCAAGATCAAGAGTCGCTTAACTGGGGCGCCTGGGTGGCTCAGTCGGTTGAGCATCCGACTTCAGCTCAGGTCATTATCTCACAGTTCATGGGTTCGAGCCCCGCATCAGGCTCTGTGCTGACAGCTCAGAGCCTGGAGCCTGTTTTCGATTCTGTGTGTCCCTCTCTCTCTGCCCCTCCCCTGCTCATGATCTGTCTTTGTCTTTCAAAAATAAATAAATGTTAAAAAAAAAATCACTTAACCAACTGAGCCACTGAAGCACCCCTAAAGTTCTCTTTTTATCTTTAACTTTTGACACTTTGATTTTCATGTGTTGTGTTGAAGACCTCCTTAGATTCATCTTGTTTGGAACTCTCTGTGATTCCTGAATCTGAATGTCTGCTTTCTTTACTTGTTTAGTGAAGGCTTTAGCTATAAGTTTTCTGCCCCTTTCTCTCAGTCTTCTCCTTCTGGGACCCATTTAATGCAAATGTTTACTCACTTGCTGTTATCCAAGAGATCCCTTTACTATCCTCATTTTTAAAGTTCATTTTATTTATTTTGAGAGAGAGAGAGAGAGAGAAAAAAGGGGGGGGGAAGAGAGAGAGTGCGAGCGAGCGAGCGAGAGCACCCATGTGGGGAGAGGGGAGAGAGAGAATCCCAAGCAGTCTCCATACTGCCAGAGCAGAGCCTGATGCGGGGCCCAAACCCATGAACCACATGATCATGACACTCAACTGACCGAGACACGCTGGAATCCCAGCTATCCTAATTTTTAAAAATGATCTTTTTTTGCTATTTAGTTTAGATTCTTTCCATTGCCCTTTCTTCCAGATTTCTAATCCATTCTTCTATATCCACTAATCTGTTGATTTCCTCTACTATATTTTTCATTTCAGTTATTGTATTCTTCAACCAATTGATTCTTTTAATATTTTCTATATCTTTGTTGAAGTTCTCACTGACTTCTTCTCTTCTCTGCAGTGTTGTGAGCATCTTTACGATCATTAAACTCTTTATCCGGCATATTGCCTATCTCCATCTCATTTCGTTCTTTTTTGGGGTTTTGTCTTATTCTTTCACATGGGGCATATTCTTCTGTCTCCCTGTTTTGTTTAACTTTGTGTTTGTTTCTATAAATTAGGCAAAATAGCTAGTTCTAAACTTGAAGGAATGGTTTTGTGTATGATAATCCTCCATGTAGAATGTGTGCCTGGTGACTTTGGCTAGTTGGCTGGAGCGGTGTCTGGTGTGGGCTGGGGGTTCTGGGTCACTCCACCCTGGTCCGCCCTAATAAGATGGCCAGAGATGAAGTGGGTGTGGGCTGGGGTGGTCCTGGGGTTCTTTGAGCACAGCTGAACGTGAAGTAGGTGAGCTGGAGTATCCCAGGGTTCTCCAAATAGAGAGTGCCCTGAAAGGACAGCTGGTGCCAAGGCAGGGTGGCTGCAGGATCTCGGGGTGCTCCACACAGGGATTGCCCTCACAGACAGCTGTAGCTGAAATGGGTATGGACTAGTGTGGTCCTGGGGCTCTTCCTACCGAGGGCACCCTAGGAGGACAGCTGAAGCTGAAATGGGTGCACATTGAAATGTCCCAGGGTTCTCAGTGCAGGGAGTGCCCTGGTGGGGCAATTAAAGCTGAGACCTGCATGGGTTG
Source organism: Helogale parvula (assembly GCA_004023845.1). NCBI lineage: Eukaryota > Metazoa > Chordata > Mammalia > Carnivora > Herpestidae > Helogale > Helogale parvula. The sequence continues at coordinate 29,270 of PJEM01013427.1, read as the reverse complement.
GGGTGTCCTTGGTGCTTTGTGCAGGGGATGCCCTGGTGAGGAAGCTGGCCAGGGGTTCCTGGGCCCTCCACAACTGTGCTAGCAGAGTGGATGAAACCAGTGCAGGCACAGGCTGAAGGTTCTCAGAGGACTCTGCCCAGAGGGCACCCTGGCAGGGTGATGGAGTTAAAGTAAGTATGAACCAGCAGGTAACAGAGTGCTCTGCTCCAGGGATGCCCTGGCAAGCTATCTGGAGCTGACATGGTGTGGGTCTGGAGTGTTTTGGAGTTTGTGCCTGTGTCACCTTGGCATTGGCTGGAAATGTCGTGAGTGCTGACCAGGGGTGTCCTGGTGTGTGTTGACTGGGGCTGCTTTGGTGGGACAGCCGGAGCCTGTGTGGGCCAGGGGCCTGGGGCATTAGATCTGGACCTTGTTCCAGTCCACACTCTCAAGTTGCAGAGGGAAGAGTAAACCATGGCGCTCACCAGCCCCTTCAACTTGGAAAGTGTTCCAGGAGTTCTTCAGCTGTTTGGCGGAGTTCTAGGGCCACATCTTTTATATGCTAGTCGTTCTTTTAAACTTGTGGCTCTTTTTCTGCACCCACGGCAGCAAATCTGCTTATGGCTTTTCAGTACTATCTCTCCCCATTGCAGATTGCAGCATTGAGGGTTGGGGATTCCTTTGTTGCCACATCTCCATCTGTCTTCCTCTTCTCCATGTGGTGTCTCTGTCTTTCGTTGTGCAGAAACTGTTGAGTCAGCCCTCAGTTCTTATTCAGGAGGAATTACTCTATAAATAGATTTGGTGTGTCTGTGCTGGAGGTGATGTTAGGGTCTTCCTATGTTGCCATCATTTAACCTCTAGTTTCCTCATTTGGTATATAGCTTTCCAATTTTCCCCAACACATTTATCTATTTATTTAATCTTTAGATGTATATTTACTTAGTACATGTCACAGTATTCAACCCCTCATAAACATTTTGTAGTGATCTCAATTCAATGCTGATTTGAAGTGTAGGATTCCAGTTGATTGAGAGTGTATGCATGCCCAGCACCACTTATTGAAGATTCTGTCTTTTTCCCATAGTATATTCTTACCTCCTTTTTAGTAGATTAGTTGACCATATAAACATAGGTTTATCTGGGGGCTCTCTGTTCTGTTCTATTGACCTACATGTCTGTTTTTGTGTCAGTACCGTATTCTTTTGATTACTATAGATTTGTAGTATATCTTGAAATCTGAGATTGTGATATCTCCAGCTTTGTTCTTCATTCTCAAGATTTCTTTTACTATTCAGGGTCTTTTATTGTTTCATACAAATTTAATTATTAGTTTTTATAGTTTTGTGGAAAATGCTGTTGGTATTTTCATAGGGATTGCAATGAATCTTTAGATGGCTTTGGGTGGTATGGACATTTTAATTTTAACATCATTCTTCCAATCCATGAGCATGGAGTATCTTTCCTTTTGTTCGTGTCATCTGTTACTACTCAGCCATAAAAAAAGGATGAGGTGCTGCCATTTGTGACAACAGGCATGGACCTAGAGGGTTAATGCTAAGTGAAATAAGAAAGAGAAAGACAAATATATGATTTCACTTATATGTGGAATCTAGAAATATAGAACAAATGAATAAACAAAAAGCAGAATCAGACCTATAAATACAGAGAGCAAACAGTTGCAGGAAGTGGTTATGGGAGGATGGGTAAAACGGGTGAAGAGGAGCGGGACAAACAGGCTACCAGTTATGGAAGGAGTAAGTCATGGGAATAAACAGCTACAGCCTGGGGGATACAGCCAGCGGTGTTGTAACAGTGCTGTGTGGTGACGGAGGGTAGCTATTCTTGCAGTGAGGAAGGCGTAAGCGTAAAGCTGTTGAATCACTGTATTGTACACCTGAAATCAATGTAACATTTTGTATCAACTATACTCAAATTTTAAAAAAAATTAGAGAAAATATAATATTAGGAAACAAAAAGAGGGATCTCACTGTACCGTCTACGGACATTAAAGAGGTAAAAGAGGATATTTTTAATATCTTTATTTCATGCCATTTGATTGGATAAAATGCACAAGTTTCTTGAAAAACTACAAAGCTTTTGTTACCAAAGTTAACAGAAGAATAAATGGAAAATCTGCATAATACAATGTCTATTAAGAAAACTGATTCTGTTATTTACCTTCCCACAAAGAAAACTTCAAGCTGTATAACTTATCTAGTGAATTCTTTCAGATATTTAAGGAAGAAACACTAGTCTTGCTCAACTCTTTCAGAAAACAGAAAAGGAGGGAGTAATACCTACCTCTTCTTGTAGGAATGAAGTTATAGAATAATTTGCAAGGAAGGAAAATTGCAGACCAGTCTCTTAATGACCTTATTTATGATGTAAAAGTTTTTAACATAATATTAGCAGATTGTATACATGAAAAAGGTAATGTGTTGCATGAAAGGTATATATCAAGTATGCATGGGTAGCTTAATATTTGAAAAATCAATGTATTTCACCATACTGATAGAAAAATAGAAAACCTTACGATCATTTTGATACATACAAACTTTTAAGTGTAGCAGAAACGGCCCTTTTCGACACCTCTCTGCAGCCTCCTCTCCTTGCACTGCCACGTGTGCACAAATCCCTCCCACCAGTGATGGGGCTGTGTGCACTTCCTGACCATGCCCTGTTATTTCTTGCTTCTCTGCCTTCACACGTGTTGCACCACCTGCTTCTTTACCCAATAACTTACACTTTTTCTTCAAAAGTCAGTCTAGGATTTTGGGATGGTTTTGGCAGCATAGTCTCCCTTCCCGGTATATACCATAAAAGGCATTTGGGTAACTTCCTCCATCACAGTCAATATGTGAATATTTTAATTACCCACAAAAGGATACCTCTTCCCTGTAAAGATCCCCCTACATTTAACCCTAGACAGTTACTGCTCTATCTGCTGTTAATATGGATTAAACTTGTATTTTTTAGATTTTCATATAATAAGGATCATATAGTATGACCTCTTCTGTGTTTTGTTTTATCACTCAGTATGCCTTTGAGATCCACCCATGTTGTTGTTTGCACCTGTAACTCATTCTCTTATTTCTGAGTTTTATTCCATTGCATTGATAGTCCATAAGTTGTTCATTCAACAGTTACATGTTCACAGACATTTGAGTTGTTTCTAGTTTGAGGCTATTGTTATTAAAGCTGTTATGAACATTAGTGTACAGGCTTTTGTGTAAATGGATATTTTCATTTCCCCTGGGTAAAGTCCTAAGAGTGAAATTGCCAGGTAGTATGAGAGGTATAAGAAAACTTTATAAGAAACAGCCTGTTTGCCAAAGCAGTGCATGAGTATTCCAATTGCTCCATGTCCTTGGTATTTGTCAAACATTTGGTACTTGTCAGTCTTTTAAATTTTAGCTAATCTACTGGGTATGTAGTGATATCTTGTGCTTTTAATTTACATTTCTCTGATAAGGTTGTGTATCTTTTAATGTGTCTATTGGCCATTACTGTATCTTCCTTTTTCAAGTATCTGTTCCGATTTTTTGCCTACTGAGTTGTCTGTAAGAGGCTTAAATACATATATAATACACACACACAATATCTCTTATATATTCTGGATTTAAGTCCTTTGTCAGATATGTGTATTCTGAATATTTTCTCCCAGTTTATGGCTTACTTTTTTATTTTCCTAACATTTTCTTTCAAAGAGCTGAATATTTAAAATTTTCATGAATTCTGATTTATGAACTGTTGCTTCTTCTATGGTTTGTACTTTTTGTGTCCTATGTAAGAAATCTTTGCCTATCAGGTTTGCAAAGATTCTTTCCTATATTTTATTTTAGAAGTTTTATAGTTTTAGCTAGTATGTTAGGCTTATGATTTATTTTCAGTTAATTTTTTTGTATAGAATGAGGGTAAGAGTCAGGTTTATCCCGCCCCCCCCCCCCAGTAAGTAATTTTGTTGTCCCAGTACTTTTCTCAGTGAGTTATTGTGGCACTTTTACTGAAATCAGTTGCCCATGCATGTGAGGGTCTGTTTCTGGACTCTGTTCTGTGACATGGATCTGTATTCTTAATCTTAAGCCAAAACCATGTTGTCCTGATTACTCTAATTTTATAATACTCTTGAAGCTGGTGGTGTAAGTCTTCCAGCTTTGTCTGTTTTCAAGCTTGTTTTAGCTAAGCTAGGTCCTTTGCATTTCTGGATGAATTTTATAACCTACCTGTTAATTTCTAAAAATTTCTGCAAGATCTTAATTGGGATTTCACTATATCTATGTATCAACTAGGAGAGAATTGAATCTTAACAATATCATAATCCAGTCTGTGAACATGTATATCTCTCCATTTGCTTAGAGCTTAGTTCTTCTGTTATCCTTTTATGAAGTATCACATCTGGTACTACCTTCTTCCCAGTGTCTGAAAATAGCTGTTTCTACTAGTTTGTCCAATTTTCTAGTTGTTTATGACAGGAGTATAATTTTTGACCCTCTTATCCTTTCTTGGCTAGAAATTGCATCCTAGCTTTTGAGTCTCCTCAAATCATCCTATAAAAATAGATCAAATAAGACTACAAAGCCAAAGCCCCATGGATAACATCTACAACAAAACTAGGTGACTAGGTGTTACTTTGACCCTTCAAATATGAATGGGGAAGGCTAAATCACCAGCAGCTAAAGATCTGTGTGATATCACCATCTGTACAGGAGGAAACAGGGAGGCAGCCTAGCTTATGACACTGAGAAATAAGGATATGTCAGACTCAGGAGTCAACTTGAAAGGGTTCTCATTAGCCAACGAGAGGTAGTTTTGAGAATCAGCCACTACAATGAATTGAAACAGCAAATATATTTAAATTTGTGAGTTTCAAATGATACTTAAAAAACCCCTCATTGTTATTATTGGAGTATGCCAAGGAACCATCTCATTATTTTGAAAGCTGACAAATGAAAGAAGCAAGCATTTATCCTGCCTTTTCTATTTTTACCTAGAGTGACAAAGTAGTTGATGAGCCAAAGTTCCTCTTTGTTGATGAACTCACTCATAAATGAGTGAAGAATGAATGGAAAACTAACATATCACTTTTCAACCACTGATGAAATTAGTGGTTCTGGGCAGGGATGGTCAATGACTGCTAACTTCACAAAAAGGAAGAAAAGACATTCCTACAGAATCACACATTGCCATCTAGGAAGCAGTCTCATAAAATCTGAAGGTAAAAAATCCACACTGAGTCTGATCAAGCTTACTGGTCAACCGATCTACTATGACAAGAAGACATATTAAAAGACACCATGGGGATATAATAACAAAATGTAGTGGGGATAACTCTAGAGTAAGATTTGGCGAACTCTGACCTATGGGACAGATCTGGCCCATTGCTTGTTTTTGCCTGGCTTATGAAGTAGGAATAGTTTTTACATTTTTAAATGGTTGAAAAAAATTCATGAAATGTGAAAACTATATAAAATTCAAATTTCAGTGTCCATAAATAAAGTTTTGTTGGACCCATTCATTTGTTTATGTGTTGTCTGTGGCCACATTGATGCCCCAGTGGCAGAGTTGAATAATTGCAACAGAGACTGTAAAGTCTGCAAAGCCTAAAATATTTACTAACTGGCCCTTCACAGAAAAAAATGTACTGATCCCTGATCTAGAGGACTAATGACCCCGTTTCTTCAGCAACAACAACAACAACAACAAATGCAAGGGAAGAAAAGATAAAAGGAATAAAAGGAAGAACCAATAGTTTGAAAGAGACTTAAGAAATGTACCAATTACCACAAGATAATCTTATTTGCATCCTATGCAAAAAAAATCAGGGCTGCCTGGCTGGCTCAGCATGGGACTCTTGATAGTGGGGTTGTGAGTTTGAGCCCCATGTTGGGTGTAGAGATTACTTAAAAGTAGTCTTGTGGAAAAAAAAAGAATGTAAAAAAATAGAGAAATGTGAACATTAACAAACAAATTTGATATTAAAGAATTGTTCATTTTTAAACATTTTTTAATGTTTATTTTTGAGAGACAGAAAGTGTGCAGGGAATGGGCAAAGAGAAGGAGACATAGAGCCCGACATGGGACTTGAACTCATGAACTGTGAGATGAGGACCTGAACCGAAGTCAGCCACCCAACCAACAGCCACCCAGGCACCACAAGAATTATTCATTTTTAAAGTTATGATAACTGTTTTGTGGTTATGTTTTAAGAAGAGTCCTTAGCTTTTAGAGGTACCTTCTGAAATACTTATAGATGTCTGGAGTTGCTTCAGAATCTGAGGAGTGGGAGTTATTGGGTGTGGGCATGAAAGATTGGCCATGTTGTAAAAATTGTTGAGACTGAAAGATGGGTGCATGATGGTTCATTATACTATTTTACTGTTTACTGTTGTGAATATCTGAAAATCTACATTACAGACTTAAATCAGTTATTTCAAAATAGAAGTTTTTCAAAAATTGATTCAAGGACCATGTCCTCTGGGCCTTGTAATCTAATGCCTCTTTTCTGTGCTTCTGCAGAAACATGGGACTTACCACATTGATTGTTACTGCTAAATGATTGTTTGATTTCCCTATGAGTCCCTGAGGGCAGGGGTCATGTGTTATTTGACTTTGATCCCTAGTGCTAATCGTAGGACCTGGCACATAATAGATTCTTCATTAATATTTTTGGAACAAATTGTGATACTTCATAGCATATTTGATTTCTAGATGTTAAAGATTTCAAAACATAATAATTCCTGTTTTTTTGACATTATTCATTAATTTTTATTTACTCTATAACTTCCAAACAGCCTGTGTTTCAGTATGAAAGCTAACTGATTATAGCTCTCATAAATCAGGAAAAATATAACTCTAAGCTACAGAATGGGCATGTTCATTTGAACTGCCTCAGTCTGAAACAGGATATGGTTTGTTTATCTTCATGCTAAGTGTGGAGGAGTTCCTTCCAAATAAGACAATTATTTCTTCTCTAAGTACAATGTTGTATATTTCTGAATGTAGGGGAAATATCCGCATTCAAATCTAAGATAAAAATCGAATCAAGAAATGTAAATTGGTGCAGCCACTATGGGAAACAACAAGGCGGTTCCTCAAACAGTTGAAGATAGAGGGACTTACAGGAGTAGGACATGTAGGGCAGAGGAGGAGAGTCCTAAGCTCCTCTCTTCCCATGGCTACACCTAGATAACACCTGCATTGGTGTAAACAACCCAGAAAACGATCTAAAGTCTGCCAGAATAGACTCTCATAGCTAAATGTGGAGAAGAGAGGCCACATCAAAAAGGGTAGGAAGGGCAGAGGCTATCTGCAGGAGGGTGAGATGCTGTTGGCGCAGAGAGGGGGAGGAGCAGACTTCACACCAGGCACCCTGGGCATAGAGACTTGTGCTGGGAAGATGAATTCATTTGGCTTTGAAATCCAGACAGGCTTAATTTTATGAGTTCTGACAATCAGTGGAGCTTAAAACTTGGAACTTAAAAGTCAGTGGGGGTGCCTGGTGGCTCAGTCAGTTGAGCATCTGACTCGTGATTTCGGCTCAGGTCATGACCTCATGGTTTGTGAGCTCGAGTCCCGTGCCAGGCTCTGTGCTATCATTGCAGAACCTGCTTGGGATTCTCTCTCTGCCCCACCCCTGCTTGTTCGTTTTATCTCTTTCTCTCTCTATCAAAATAAATTAAAAAATTGTTTAAAAAAATTTTTAAAGACACTAAAAAACAAAAAAATCAGTGGGATGGACCCTGGGAGACTCACAGGGCATTAGGAAACTGAGTCCTCACTCTTAAAGAGACAGCACAACAAACAGCTCCGCTGAGATATAGCATAGAAGCAGCAGTTTGGAAAATACCTGAGTAGGGTATAATATGGGAGCGAAATTTATTTACTAATCTCAGAACATGTGTTGGAGGGCCAGAGACATGTAGGAGACTTTTCTGAGAACAAAAGAGCTGATGGTGCCAATCCCCTCCCATGCCCCAAGCCTAGATGCGTGGACGCATGCATTAGTGCAGTAGGAACACTCTCCACATAGTTTGCTAATAGCATGCCCTGCCCCCTCCAACCCATCCTCAGCAGTTCTCCAGAGCAGCTACTGGTCCCCTCCCACAGCACACCTGTGCAAACCTTGCTAACACTGTGTACCCTGCTTCCATGTCTCGTGGGCCTCCGACCACCCTCAGTGGTGCCACAAGTGGGGCAGAGTACAAGCAGCCCTGACAGGGGCCAGCCAGTACCACTCCAAAGTGACTCCTGCCCTGGGGAGAGAGGAAGATTACTACACATACCAGTTCATAGTCCCAGCAGTGTGCTGGGAAGGCATCTGGTCTGACTGCCGGCCCTGCCCAGCAAGGAAAGCTTCTTGGGGACAACACAGGAAGAGTGCCCTACAGTTCAGTGTGGCCACAGCTCTGAAAGATGCCTGGTCTGACCAAACTCAAGCCCAAGATGTCCCCAGACAGTGGCCTACTGACAACACAGGGATCAAACCCTGCCCACACAGGCAAAGAGCACTGAAGACAACTGGACTAAAAGCAAAAGTGGCTCAGCCACAACAGTAGGGCACATGCAGCACATATAGGAGACAACCCTGAGGTGCCAGTTTCTACTAAACAAGGAACATTGCACTGCAGGGCACTATAGGACCTCTTCTTCATGAGGCCACTACTTAACTTTCTTCTTTTTGTAAGACTCTATTTTTAAGTAATTTCACACTCAACATGGAGCTTAAACTCACAACCCTGAGGTCAAGAGTCACATGTTTCACTGGCTAAGCCAGCCAGGCCCTCAACACCTCAATGCTTTCAAGAGCAGCTACTACATAGCTGACTTTCCTATCACATAGAAGCAGACACACAGAGTTAGGCAAAATGAAGAGACAGAAAAATATGTACCAAATGAAACAACAAGACAAAAATCACTGCAACAGATTGTGGTGCCTGGGTGGCTCAGTCAGCTAAGCATCTGACTTTAGCCCAGGTCGTGAGTTTGTGAGTTCGAGCCCTGCGTCAGGCTCTGTGATGACAGCTCAGAGCCTAGAGCCTGCTTTGGATTCAGTGTCTCCCTCTCTCTCTGCTCCTTCACTGCTTGTACTCTGTTTCTCTCTCTCAAATATAAACATTAAAAAACTTTTTTTTAAATTAGAGCAAGAGAGTTAAACAAAATGGGAATAAGTAGTATGCTTGATAGAGAATTTAAAGTAATGGTCATAAAGATACTCAGTTGATTTGAGAAAAGAGTGGAAGACCTCAGTGAGACCCTCAACAAAGAAATAGAAAACATAAGAAAAAAAAAAACCCAACCCAGAGATGAAGGACTCAATAGCTGAAATTAAAACTACTACATAGTGGGAGCACCTGGGTGGCTCAGTTGGTTGAGTGTCCAACTTTGCTCGGGTCATGATCTCACGGTTTGTGGGTTCGAGCCCAGCATCAGGCTCTTTGCTGACAGCTAGCTCAGAGCCTGGAGCCTGCTTCAGATTCTGTACCTCCCTCTCTCTCTCTGACCCTGCCCTGCTCACATTGTCTCTCAAAAATAAATAAAAAACATTAAAAAAAAAACTACATAGAATGATTAGTAGACTAAGGAAGCAGAACAGATTAATCTGGAGGACATAGTAATGGAAAGCAATCAAGTTGAACAAGAGAAAAAAAGAGAGTAATGAAAAATAAGACTATATTAAGGGGACTCAGTGACACCATCAAGCATAAGAACATTCTCATCATTATAGGAATCCCAGAAGGAGAAGAGAGAGAAAATGGGGCAGAAAATGTATTTGAAGAAATAGCTGAAAACTCCTCAAGTTTGGGGATCTCAAGATCCAGGAGGGACAGAGATCCCCCAACAAAATCAACCCAAAGAGGTCCACAACAAGACACATAGTAGTTAAAATGGCAAAAAGTAATGGTAACAAGGGAATTTTAAAAGCAGCAAAAGATAACAATTACATACCAGGGAAACCCCAAAAGGCTATCAGCTGATTTTTCAGCAGAAACTTTGCAGACCAAAAGAGAATGGCATGATATATTCAAAGTACTGAAGGGAAAAAACCAACTAGGAGAGATCAAGAGTTTCCCAGACAAACAGAAATTAAAGGAATTAATTGCTGCTAAACCAGTGTTATAAGATATGTTAAAGGAGATTCTTTAAGTGGGAAGGGAAGACCATAATTAGGAGTCAGAGAAGTAGGAAACACGAAAGCAGTAAAATTAAGTATATCAATAAAAATTAGGGGATTCACAAAAGGACACGAAGTATGACACCATATACCTAAAACATGGAGGCAGTGGAGAGAGGAGTAAAAATTTAAGGCTTTTAGAATGGGTTCAGATTTAAGTGACCATCAACTTAATATAGGGTCCTATATGCATAAAATGTTATATATAAACCTAATGGTAAACACAAAAACCAGTAATAGGCAAAAATTAGAAAGGAATCTATATCACTAAAGAAAGGCAGCAAAACCATGAGAGAGGAGAACAAGGGAAGAAAGGAACAGAAAAATTATAAAACAACTACAGAATAAGTAACAAAATGTCAGTAAGTATGTACCTATCAATAATCACTTTGATTTTTTAATGTTGTTTTATTTTTAAGAGAGTGTGTGTGTAGGGGAGGGGCAGAGAGAGATGGAGACAGAATCTGAAGCAGGCTCCAGGCTCTGAGCTGTCCACACAGAACCTGATTTGACCTCAAACTCAAAAGCCATGAGTTCATAACCTGAGCCTAAGTGGGACATTTAACTGACTGAGCCACCCAGGTGCCCCTATCAATAATTACTTTGAATTTAAATGGACTAAATGCTCCAATCAAAAGATATAGTGTAATGGGATGGATAAAAAAGGGAGATCCATCTATATGTTACCAACAAGAGACTCATTTCAGACCTAAATACATTTGCAAACTAAAAGGGATAGAAAGGTATTTATCATGCAGTGGAAGTGCAGAAAAACCAGGGTAGCAGTACTTATATCAGACAAAATAGACTTTAAAATAAGGACTGTAATAGACAAAGAAGGACACTGCATAATCATGAAGGGAGCAATTCAAAACAATGTAATAATTATAAATAATTATGCACCCAGCATGAGAAAAACCCACATACATAAAGCAAACATAAAGGAAGTAATCAATAGTAATACAATAATAGTAAGGGACATTAAGACTTCACTTACTCAGTGGATAGATCATCTAACCAGAAAATCAACAAGGAAATGGTGGTTTTGAATGACAACACTGGACCTGATGGCTTTAACATATATTCAGAACATTCTGTCCTAAAACAGTGGAATACACATTCTTTTCAAGTGCATGTGGAACATTCTCTAGAATAAATTACCTGTTAGGCCACAGAACAAGTCTCAACAAATTCAAAAAGATTGAAGTTCTACCATGCATCTTTTCTGACCACACCACCATGAAACTGGAAATAAACCACAAGAAAAAAATCTGGAAAGAACATAAAGTAACATGCTATAAAACAATAAATGGGTTAACCAAGAAATCAAAGAGGAAATTAAAAAAAGTATATGGAGACAAATGAAAATGAAAACACAATGGTCCAAAATCTTTGGGATACACTAAAAGCAGTTCTAAGAGGCAAGTTTACAGCAATATGGATCTACCTCAAGAAGCTAGAAAAATCTCAAATAAACAACCTAATCTTGCACCTAAAGGAGCTAGAAAAAGAAAAAACCCAAAACCAGTAGAAGGAAGGAAATAAAAAAGAATAGATTATAAATAAATGAAATAGAAGCTAAAAAAAAACAAAAAAAACAAAAAAAAAACAACCCACAGTAGAACAGATCAATGACCAGGAACTGATTCTTTGAAAAGAGCAACAAAATTGATAAACCTTTAGCCAGTCATTTAAAAAAAAAACGAGGATTCAGATAAACAATATCAGAAATGAGTGAAGAGAAATAACAACCAACACCACAGAAATACAAAGGATCTTAAGAGAATGTTATGAGAAATTATATGTCGACAAATTGGACAGCCTAGGAGAAATGGATAAATACCTAAAGACATATATCCTTACAAAATTGAATCAGGAAGGAATAGAAAATTTGAACAGAACCGATTACCAGTAAGAAAATTGAATCAGTAACCAAGAACTTCCAACAAGCAAGAGTCCAAGACCAGATGGCTTCGCGGGTGAATTCTACCAAAATTTAAAGTGGAGATAATACCTGTTCTTCTCAAACCATTCCAAAAAATATAAGAGAAAGGAAAATCTCTAAACTCATTCTATGAGGCCAGCATTACCCTGCTACCAAAACCAGATGAAGACACTACAGAAAATGAACTATAGGCCAGTATCTGTTATGAATAAGGATGCAAAAATCTTCAACAAAATATTAGGAAACCAAATCCAACAATACATTAAAAAAATTTTGCCTCAGTCAAGTGGGATTTATTCCCGGGATGTAATAAGAGTGGTTCAGTATTCACAAATCAATCAACTTGATACATCATGTCCATAGGACAAAGGATAGAAAGCATATGATCATTTCAACAGATTCCAAAAAAGCATTTGACAAAGTACAACATCCATTCATGATAAAAGCTCCCAACAAAGTAGGTTTAGAAGGAATATACCTCCACATAATAAAGGCCATCTATGAAAACCCCACAGCTAACATCATGCTTACTGATGAAAAACTAAGAGCTTTTCCCCTAAGGTCAGGAACAAGAAGACAAGGGTGCCCACTCTCACCATTCTTATTCAACACGGTACTGGAAGTCTTAGCCACAGCAATCAGACAATAAAAAGCATCCACATTGGTAAGGATGAAGTAAATCTATCAGTATTTGCAGATGACATGACACCCTATAGATAACCCTAAAGACTCCTCCAAAAAACTACTAGAACTGATAAATGAACTCCGTAAGGTTGCAGGATACAAAATTAATATATGGAAGTTCATTGCATTTCTAGACATTAATAAACAAAAAAAAACCTAAGAAAACCCCATTTATAATTGCACCAAAAATAATAAACTACCTAGGAATAAACTTTAACCAAGGAGGTGAAAGACTGTACTCTTAAAACTATAAAACACTGATGAAAGATACTGAAGATGACACAGACAAATGGGAAGGCATTACATGCTCATGGACTGGGAGAAAAAATATTGTTAAAATGTCTACACTACCTAAAGCAGTCTATAGATTTAATGCAATCCCTATCAAAATACCAACAACATTTTTCACATAACAAGGACAAATAATCCTAATTTGTATGGAACCACAAAAAGCCTTGAATAACCAAAGCAATCTTGAAAAAGAACAAAGGTGGAGGTATCATAATGCCAGATTTCATGCTATCGTACACAGCTATAGTCATCAAAATAGTATAGTACTGGCAAAAGATAGACACATAGGTCACTGGAACAGAATAGAAAGCCCAGAAACAAACCCACACTTTTATGGTCAGTTAATCTAGGACATAGGAGGCAAGAATATGCACTGGGGAAAAGGCAGCTTCAATGAATGGTGTGGGGAAAACCAGACAGCTACATGCCAAAGAACGTAACCGGACCACTTTTTTATACCATAGAGAAGAACAAACTCAAAATGGATTAAAGACCTAAATGAAAGACCTGAAACCAAAAAAATCCTAGAAGAGAGCAAAGGCAGTAATTTATCTGACATCACCCATAACAACTTGTTTCTGCATCTGTCTCCTTTGGCCAGAGAAACAAAAGCAAAACGAACCAGTTGGGACCACACCAAAATAAAAAGCTTCTGCACAGCAAAGAAAACAGTCAACAAAACTAAAGGCAACCTACAGAACAGGAGAAGATATTTGCAAAGACATATCTGATAAGGGGCTAGTATCCAAAATATATAAGGAACTTACACAATTCAATACCAAAAACCCCCCAAATAGTCCAATTTAAAAATGAATAGAAGACAGGAACAGACATTCCTCCAAAGAAGACAAAGATGGCCAACAGACACATGAAAAGATGCTCAGCATTACTCATCATTAGAGAAATGCAAATCAAAACTATAGTGAAATATCTCACACGTATCAGAATGGCTAAAATCAAAAAGAAAGTGAAGAGGATTAAGAGTACACTCATCTTGATGAGCACAGAGTAATGTACAGAATTGTTGCATCATAGTATATACCCGAAACTAATTTAACACAGTGTGTTAATTATACTTGAATTAAAAAATAATTTTTTAATGTTTGTTTTTGAGAGAGACAGAGCGCAAGCATGGGAAGGGCAGGGAGAGGGAAACACAGAATTCAAAGCAGGCTCCAGGCTCTGAGCTGTCAGCAGGCTTGAACTCACAGATTTTTGACGTGAGTCAAAGTTGGACGCTTAACCGACTGAGCCTCCCAGGTGCTCGAATTAAAAAATACTTTTAAAAATGTAAGCCTCAAACTAGCTGTTTTCTTTTTGTTCCCTTTTATTAGCTTAATAAATAACAATGGGCTATGATTATTGAAAAATTAAAGATCCCAATTTTGCTTGCATTCTTCTCTGTGCTCATTGTCATCTTCATACTTTGTAGTAATCCTTTTATCATAGATATTTTCCCCCTGTTTTCAAATGTGTAACTTGAACTTCACAAACCTTGAGCACCAGGCAAAGTGAGTCAGAAACACAACCCTGAAACTTAAGATAGGATCAGGTTTTTAAATACATCACCTGGAAGCTAAACACCTCACATTCATCAGGAAGCTCTTTGGATGTCCTGGGGTTGGGGACTAGATAGATTGTCTAATGGTTAGTCATTAAGTTATTTTTGTAACTGTATTCTCTGCTGTTTTCCTCTGAATCAGGGTATTTGTAGCAGGTGTGAGCATTTTTAAGTTATTTCCATAAAAGTAAAATTCTGTTCCTTCACAGCACTTATAATCATATCTGGCATGGTTTGAAAGCTAATATACCTAGCTAAATGCTGGTGACCCCTGTGACACCTCATAGCTTGCTGCCACTAATGAAACTAGTTCAGTAATAGAGTCAACAGCAAGGGAAACAGCTTACTTAGGGTGAAGGTGTAGGGTTTTCTCCCCC
Organism: Helogale parvula; assembly: GCA_004023845.1. Classification (NCBI taxonomy): domain Eukaryota; kingdom Metazoa; phylum Chordata; class Mammalia; order Carnivora; family Herpestidae; genus Helogale; species Helogale parvula. Next base: position 14,259 of record PJEM01013427.1, on the reverse strand, counting down.
ATCATTCTTGGATATCACATTATCTACCTCTGACCTTTCCCTTAATTAGGTCCTTTCCCCCTTCTTTTGATTGGCTTCCTTTCTGGTAACTGTTAGTTATTTATGGTAATGGAGGCCAAGGAGAAGGTGGATAACTAAAATCTAGAAATGAACTTTGTAATTTGTAATACTTGAAAACCAAAGTTTGCGGCTCTGTTTATATATACTAGAGTATGGTGTGGTGCCCCTCGGAGTCATGTAGCTTTGTGCCACTGCGCGGAGACTGTTCTGGAGCTGGCCAGCAGGAGGGGATAGGCTACAGGGTGATCAAGGACATGGCTGGGGACGGGGTGTCACAGATTGGCACTCCTTTTTTAATTCAACAGACATGTTGGGGCGTCTGAGTGGCTCAGTTGGTTGAACATCTGACTCTGGCTCAGGTCATGATCTCCCGGTGTGTGGGTTCAAGCCCCCCATCAGGCTCTGTGCTGACAGCTCAGAGCCTGGAGCCTGCTTTGGATTCTGTGCCTCCCTCTTTCTGTCCCTCCCCTGCTCACACTGTGTCTCTGTCTGTCTCTCAAAAATGAATAAATATTTTAAAAAATTTTAATTCAACATGTGCATGCAAGGTACAAAGATGGGTGAAACAGTTCTTGGTCTCATAGAGTTTGCAATAAAGTGGGGTCTAGAAGGAGAGTGAGGTAGAATGACACGTTCACAGATCGAGTAGCATCTAGTTCCGCCTGCTGCATTCAGTGCAGACTTCAGGGTCCTTATTTTCACTGCACATCACTTGACACTGTTGAACATTCTCTATTTGAAAGTCTCATTCCCTTTAGCTTCCACATACCTCTATTGCAGACATGACTTCTTAGTCTTGGCTCTCTTCTTTTGTCTGATGGTAGATTTGGTATTTCCCAGAGCACTCCTCTCTTTCCCCTCTTACCCTATGCTGTTAATTCCTGACCATTTTCCACCCCCCAGCAGACTCATCAGGTAACAGCGGCTTCTTATGGCAGTGGTTTTCGACCAGGTGATGGAACAGTATTCTGAGCACCGGAAGGAGGAGCTCCCTGGGTGATTCTGATGCACTCTCCCCTGCCCCTAGGCAGCTCTTGTGTCTTTTTTAAACCTAAAGCACTGTAGTTGGCTCAGTGATAGTGAGTTTCTAATAGCAGCTGGTACACTGTGCCATAGGTGTGCGGAGCAGGTCTGCTTAACTATTTGAGGTCAGGAGAGGCTGCATAGAGGAGCCATCAGCTGAGCGGAACTAAATTCACCAGGTGGATAAGCCTTAAAGGAGATGCAAGAGGTGGATTTTCAGAGAAAGGGAGATGCATTATTAAAATCTAGGAATGTACGAATGGCAAGTGGTTAGGTACACAGGCTTCTTTACTAAAGCCCAAAACATTAGGATGAAAAAGCACTCCATGAATTTTGAACAAGTAAGTAAGATGTTCTGCATCATTGGACAGGCAATACATGTGCGGGCCTCGTTGTTTCCAAGAAATACTGGAATGAAATATTCTGTTAATTTTAAGAAAGAGCTTCATCCTTTCATTCACTGAAAACTCATTGAAGCATCCTCTAGTGTCAAACACTGTTATAGGTGGTATATGTCCAGAAGTGAGCAGAAAACAAGCACAGCCCCTGACTGCATGGGGCTTACAATGAGGGGGGAAATGGCTATAAAGCATATAATCACTACAGACACATCAACTGTGATCAGTGCTGTGAGTGCTATGAGAAAGTCTAATAGGGTGACCCAAGTGAGGTTAGGGATGCAATGAACAATGATTGGAGGTTAATTAGGCAAAATGTCAGAGGAAGAGGCAGAGAGAAGAGAGATACAAAGTTCTAAGGCAAAATGACTTGGACAAGTTTATGAAGGGCCCTAACATGGCTCGAATAAGAGACACTGTCGGGGAGGAGACGACACCTTTCCCTACATGTCCACTGTGCAGTGTCCCAAGTGAGGTGGCCACTGGGGTAGATCCAGTAGCATTTGCTAAACCTTGTGCTAGTTGCTGGGGCTTTCAGGGGTAATAAGACACATTACAAGATACAGAGATTCCTCCTCAGTCTATGAAATGTAACCACTTACGAGGTAAGTACAAGATCCTGTGAGCGCACAGAATCCTGAGGTCAGACAACTTCGTTTTGTAGGGAGTGGTGGAGATAAAGCTGGGTTTTCAAAGATCAGTGAAAAAGGAAGCCATTTCAGGAATGAGCTGTACAACAAAATCCAGGTGTGAGGAGCATGGCACGTTTGCAGAACTGCGGGGAGCTTTGTACGTGGCTCTAATACAGGGTTTATATGAGAATTGAAGGAAATAATCACACATGAAAGGCAGAAGCCAAATGTTAGAAATTTACATGCACTGAGGAATTTGAACTCTTATCTGGCAGGTGCTTCTTGCAGGCATTGAGGGAGGGGATGATGAGGTGATGGCATCGAAAGGGAATGACTTCATCTGATGTTTGTTTTACAAAGTACTGTTCTGGCAGTAGCACAAATAGATGGAGAAACTGGCCTGGGGGAAGGGGACCAGACCCGGGGACAGTGCGGTAGTTCTGGGAACAGCCGGTGGTGGCCTGATGCAGGAGTAGCGCACATGGGGAGAATGGTCAATGAGGAGCTGTGTGGGGCAGATCCCGGAGACTTGAGGACTTCTTGGTGTTGAGGGCGGAGTGAGGAAGGAGTCAAACATGATGCCCAGTGGCCGCTTGGGTGACAGGCAGGTGTGCATAATGCTACTTACCAAGGCGACGCCATGTCAGAATGGCAGCGTGTGCGGAGGACACTGTCAAGATCCAGTTGAGCAAATAGTGGAGAGATCTGTGGAGCAGCCCAGAGAAGATGTCCCTTAGAGCCGAACTGCTCTAGGGGCAGGAACAGGTGAGGTCAGGGCAGGGCCAAGAGCTGTTCATTTCTTTCCTTTTTTAATCAACTTTTTATTCTAGAATAGTTTTGAATTTATGGCGAAGTTATAAAAATTGTAGAGTTCACATGGACTTCCCATTTCTTTAGGTCTTGCTTCCACCTCTTCCTTGAGTTTTTGCCATATTGGAATGGGGGTCCTTGTTTTCACAGATATTCCCACATAAATGCTTAACAGGCTTCTGTAGTTCAAAACACAAAGGAATATGAAAAGAGAGTAGGGACACCTTGGTGGCTCAGTCAGTTGAGTGCCCAACTTCGGCTTAGGTCATGAACTTGCAGTATGTGAGGTCGAGCCTCACGTCGAGCTCACTGCTGTCAGCCTGGCAGCGCAGAGCCTGCTTCAGATCCTCGGTCCCACTCTCTCTGCCCCTCCCCCACTTGTGCTCTCCCCAAAACATAAGTAAACACTTTTTTTTAAATATAAAAAAAAGAGTAAAAAGTCTTAGGCCAACCCCTGCCCCCATCTACACTGTTGACTCCCACTAGGTACAGATAGCTTTTTTTTATTAGTCTACACTAACCCTTCCAGTTTCTTTTTGATGTAAATACAAGCAAATAAGAAGAATATACTTTGTATATTTCCTCCTTTTCTTATCAAAAGGTACCGTGTTGTGGACACTGTGCTTTTTGCTGAACAGTACACTTTGAAGATCAGTACATATCACAGAACTACACTGCCTGAGAAGGTAGCAATGGGCCAGCCATGTGTGACTGCTGAGCACTCGAAATGTGAACTAAAAACCAGAATTTTAAATTTAATTTAAATTTAGATTTTAAAAATAGGAAGTGTTAATTATTTTCCCATTAACCTTTCACTTCAACTATCAGAAATGCAGTATCCAAATTATGATGTGGTGTAAGTGTAAAACACACTGGGTTTCAGAGACTTAGTTTACTTTTTTCTTACACTGACGTAATGTTTTGCAGTGTTTACATGTTGACACGTTTTGGCATATTAAGTTAATTAAAATATTAAAAACTTACCAACTTCTTCTTTTTAAAATGTGCTATTAGATGGGGTGCCTGGGTGGCTCAGTCAGTTAAGTGTCTGCTTTGGCTCATGTCATGATCTCACAGTTCGTGGGTTCGAGCCCTACATTGGACTCTGTGCTGACAGCTCAGAGCCTGGAGCCTGCTTCAGATTCTGTCTCCTCTCTCTCTGCCCCTCCCCCACTCACTCTCTGTCTCTCTCTCTCAAAATAAAAGACATAAAAAATTTTTTTTAAATAAATAAGATGTGCTATTAGAAATTTAAAATTACATATGTGGCTTTTCTGCCTGTGGATGCCACCGAGCAAGCATCGCTAAAGTCTCCCCTCCCACCGCCGTCATGTCTAAGAGTCTCCCAAAGAGCCTGAACAGCTGCGGAAGCCTTGAAACAACCGGAGAGAGTCCGGGGAGCCGTTCTGAGCACGAGGGAGCGCTTACAGACCGTGTGTAACGAGAGGTCCAAACTCCAAGAGGCTCCAGAGGCTTTGGGTTTGTCACCTCTGCCACTCTGGAAGAGGTGGACGCCAGCGTGAATGCAAGGCCACACAAGGTGGATGGGAGAGTTGTGGAACCGAAGAGGGCTTTCTCCAGAAGAGATTCTCAAAGACCTGGTGCCCACTTAACTGTGAAGAAGACTTTTGTCGATGGCATTAAAGAAGACCTCAAGGACGTCATCTAAGAGACGATTTTGAACGGAATGGGAAAACTGAAGTGATTGAAATCATGACGGACTGAGGCAGTGGCAAAAAGAGGGGCTTTGCTTTTGTAACCTTTGATGACCACGACTCTGTAGACAAGATTGTCAATCAAAAATACCATACTGTGAACAGCCACCGCTGTGAAGGAAGGAAAGCTGTATCTAATTAAGTGATGGCTGGTGTTTCATCTAACCAAGGAGGTCAAAGTCTGGAAACTTCGGTGGTGGTTGTGGAGGTGGTTTTGGTGGGAATGACAACTGTGGTCATGGAGGAAACTTTAGTGGGTGAGGTGGCTTTGGTGGCAGTCGAGGTGGTGGTGGATATGGTGGCAGTGGGGACGGCCAGAACGGATTTGGTAGCGATGGTGGTTATGGAGGAGGCGGCCCTGGTTACTCTGGAGGAAGCAGAGGCTATGGAAGAGGTGGGCAGGGTTCTAGAAACCAGGGCAGTGGCTCTGACGGGAGTGGCAGTTACGACAGCTATGGCAGCAAAGGAGGTGGAGGCGGCTTTGGCGGTGGTAGTGGAAGCAACTTTGGAGGTGGTGGAAGCTATAATGATTTTGGCAATTACAATCAATCTGAATCTTGGACCCATGAAAGGAAATTTTGGAGGCAGAAGCTCTGGCCCCCATGGCGGTGGAGGCTAGTACGTTGCCAAACCATGAAACCACGGTGGCTGTGGCGGTTCCCGCAGCAGCAGTAGCTATGGCAGTGGCAGAAGGTTTTAATTACTGCCAGGAAACAGAGGTTAGCAGCGGAGGAGAGCCGGAGAAGTGACAGGGAAGCTACAGGTTACAACAGATTTGTGAACTCAGCAAACACAGTGGTGGCAGCGCCTCGCTGCTACAAAGACCTGTTTTAGACCATACTCATGGGTGTGGGCAAAAAGTCGAGGGTTGTATTTGTGACTAACTGCATAACAGGTTATTTTAGTTTCTGTTCTGTGGAAAGTGTAAAGCATTCCAACAAAGGGTTTTAATATAGATTTTTTTTTTTACACTCATGCCGTTGATTGCTAAATGTAATAGTCTGATCATGATGCTGAATAAATGCCTTTTAAAATAAATAAATAAAATTACGTATGTGGCTCAAATTATATTTCTACTGAACAGCACTGATACAGAGCATTATTTTTTTTTACAGTTGTGTAATATTCTGTTGTAAAGAGTACCGCATTTTATCAGTCCACTATTGGCGTATACTTGAATTGCTTCCAGTCTTTCACCGTTAGAAATGCGGAAATGCTTAACCTTGTCCGTGCGTCACTACACGTGGGCGCAGACGGATCTGGGAACTGAATTCCCAGGATCGGGGCTGCGGGTTAGAGAGTCCTGCACCGGCGGTCCTGGTGTTGCCGAATCGCCCTCCATAGAGTTGTGCCAGTTTGCACTTTCCACCAGCGAAGTGTGTGAGTGCCGGGGTCCTCGTACACTGCCTGCCATTTTACACCACATGTCCATGTGTTTGGGATCTGATAGTGAACACATTTCTTTTTGCTAATTCCGGGAGAATTTTAAGAAATTACAGATGGTTTGCCTTTTTTCATTAAAAAAATAAAAGCTACTACTAATGATGAAACTCAGCATGTTAGAAGTGACTCTTTTTTTTCCCCCAAATGAAAAAGCCAAGGAATTCAGACACCGTTGTCCGGCGCTCTCCATTTCTCTGGAAGTTGTGGTTTCACCAGATACAGATGTAGGAAGAGACACTCTGTAAGGGTTCATATTTGTAAGGGACGTTTTCTTCTGCTTTCTCAGACTCGGCCAGCAGCCTTCCCTGGCGATGGTGGGGTAACACTCCAGGGGGACAGGCCGTGTGCAGGCAGGGCGTGGAGACTGCTAGGTCTTCAGTTCCCTGGGTTAGGATTAGCGGGTGCTCAGCACACTCTAACCTGACAGGCCTCCTGAGGAAACCCGCTGACACAGTTGGAGCTTATGAGTGACCATAATGGTTAAATAATCAATTCTGTTCACTTGACTATTAACACACCACAGAAAAAGTTCGTCTTTCTACCATAAGGATCTAACTGCTGTCTCTCTTTTGAGACTGGTGTGCCCTCTACTGCCCTCTTTGCCTTTCCTTTTTTCAGATTGAAGTGAAGAACTAGACATTCAGCATCCAAAAACAAGTTGCTCCGATTTTTCCATTCATAAGCATCCGGAAATGAGGTTCGCATGAAGAGAACTCTGTGTAGTTAGACATGTGTCAGAGAAGCTAATAAATTCTTATAATGGAAATCCTTCACTTTGAAGGGTGTATCGAATTACCGGCATACTGGCAAATCCTAGAAATGTGTTTTATAGCAAATAGGACTATGGACATTAACTATCTTTAATACTTTATTGATTTTCAGTATGTAAAGATTAAGCAATAAAAGCTGAGACTGTTATTGTCGATCAGGCAGGAAGAGCCCAGGGACTTGCTGGAACGGTCATCTGTGGCAGTGGTTGCAGCTGAGTCATTTCTGCTCTGCTCAGTCTGGGAACCAATGTGCAACTTTCTAATAGGAAGCAGCTGCACTGTAGCTATTCTTCATGCTCCTTTTTGCTTCTGTAGCTAATTGTGCTTCATTATTTTGTTTCAGGAAGGGTTCTCACTCGTTGGTAGCAAGAAGTGGTTGAAGATTGTGAGACGCATGGATTGTCTGCTGTTCGGAACAACGATCAAGGCAAGATGCTGTGTGGCCAGCTGTGTGTCAGCAAATGATCGTGCCCTTCTAGGTGTGCGTGGGGGGGGGCGCTGAGCTCGAGAGCTGCTCCTTGCAGGGCAAGCGGTACTGAAGAGTATGTGTAAGAAAGGTTTGCGTTGGGAACAAGGTCTGTAGAGAGGCAGAAGCCTGGTTAGTAAGAGGATGTGGCTTTGATTAATCCGGCGACGCCCGACAGAGCCGTGCAGCCCGTGTCCGGGACGCGGTGGGGCACATCGTTGTTGGTCTTACTATTTTTTATTGCTATCACTATTTTTTATTGAAATAACTATAAAAAGAACCAATCTGTTAACATTCACTGGGTAGATAATATTGAAATTTAGGTGAAAGCTCCTAATTTTTCATGGGCTTATAGACTGAGAGTTGGAAGAGCGTCTAGTAGAGCACCTAATAGAAGGGTCTTAGCCTGGGGTTCACAGGAGTGTAAGAACTCGGTGTGTACTACATGTAACATAGAAAATGTGTTAATCGACTGCTTATGTTATCAGTAAGCTTCCTGTTAATAGTAGGCTATTAGTAGCTAAATTCTGGGGGAGTCACAAGTCAGACTCAGAATTTCAGCTGCGTGGGGGTCGGCACCCCTCAGTCCCACATTGTTCAAGAGTCAACTGTATACGTCTTTCTAAAAGTTACACCCTGCTGTATGTCTGATACGAGTTTTACTTTTTTCCTGATATATACTACTATTACAGTTTTTAAGTATAAATAGTAAAATAAAAACCAACCATAATTTGACCACTGAAAACTAATCATTATTAACATTTTACAGTTGCTACCTGGCATGTATCTTATATCAGGATAGCATTCAAAAACACAGGAAAATCCAGGCATAGTGGTCCCAGAATTAGGGGTGTGGTGGGTTTTTTTTGTTTGTTTCTTTGTTTTCACTAAATAGCAAACAGAAACAGGGAGGCAGTAGCATCGGCTCAGCACTTTCACGGTGCCGAGGTCAGCATCTTAGCAATTCTCTTGGCCTCTCCCTCACATTTGCAAAATGGCTGCTGTAGCTCTATTGAATTTCCACCGAAGGAAAACCAGCTTCATCTGTCCCTTTCATTAGAAGTCATAACGTTTCTATAAGGCTCCCCCTTACACAACCCCTGGAATATGTCTGCTCATGTCTCATGGACCAGAACAATGTACTGTGGCCAATTCCAATCTGCTAATATTAGCAAAACAAGTGTTTGGCTTTTCCAGCCTCTTGTATGTATCAGCTCATGGCAGTGAACCCTGTGTCTGCCGTATAGGTAATTTATAAACTTGGGATTGTAGTAGACAGAGTGCTTTGTATCCTGCCCTCCTGTCATGTAACATTGTATCAGGAACATTATACCAATCATTTCCTAGTCTTTGAAAATGTGATTCTTTGAGGCCATATAGCATTTTATTGTTTGGATGCAACATGATTCAGTTGACTAATCCCCACCCAAGTTTCCACTATTATAAAAATGCTGTGATTTTCAAATGGATTTATTTGCAGGGTTCTTGAGACAGAAGCCCTAGAAGGATATATATTTATCTTACACATTTACCCTCACTGTAGGTTATTCCTGTTTCTACAGCACTAGTATTCTTACTATGTAAGAATGCTCATTTATCCAGATTCTAATAGGGGGATACCATTTAAATTTTGGTTCCATTCATGATCTCATGGTTCCTGAGATCAAGCCCCGTGTCAGACTCTATAATGACAGCACAGAGCCTGCTTGGGATTCTCTCTCTTCTCTCTCTGCTCTTCTGCTCGCTCCACACCCACCTACTCACACAGTCTCTCTCCCCAAAATAAATAACTATTGGGGCATCTGAGTGGCTCAGTTGGTTAAGCATCTGACTCTTGATTTTGGCTCAGGTCATGATCTCACAGTTCTTGAGTCTAAGCGCTGCTTGGGATTCTCTGTCTCCCTCCCTCCCTGCCCCTCACCTGCTCATGCACGCTTGTTTGTTCTCTAAAATAAATAAACATTAAAAAATAATTTTTTTTAAAAGCTAGCTTTCAATCTGATTGGCAAAAATGAGCATCTTCCTTTAACTTGCATTTCTTTGGTAACTAATGAGAATGGGCATTTTTTGTGTATTAGCCATCTCTATTTCTTCTTTGAATAACTTACCGGCTAGTTTTGACTTACTCTCCTCTTCAACGTATTTAGACAGAATATATAGATATTACATATTATATACATGTATAGGTTATATTCTATATAGAAATATATATTTATGTTGTGTAGTTATTACATATATATTTGTATATATGCTATATATGTAGTTTTTAGAAATATTTCTACCTACTTTTGCCTACTGTTACTGGGAATGGTATTCTTTATCCCAAAGCTATATCCAGCTGCTTATTATTAGATTTTTTCTGAATTAACTGAAATTTAACTTCCTTACTAAACTTTTATTAACTCTGATAATTTGTTACTTTTTTTAATTTCTAGGAAAGTGATTTTATAATCCACAATAATTATATTTGTTTCTAGTAGTTTGTTACTTTTCTCACCTTACTGAATTAGACCCTTCAGAACATTAATTTTATGGTTATAGTGCCATCTTTGACATCTTGCTAACCTGGATGGGAAGTAGTGTTTAGACATTAAGAACATTTCTAGCTGTTGATCAGATGGATATTCTTTACCATGTAAGGGAAATATTCTTTCAGTTAAACTGTTTATTTACTAGTCAGGATTACATATTAAATTTTATCAAAAGCTTTTTGACACCTTATCAAGATCATGTGTTTCTTTTTCCTTTCTGTGATCTATTGACTTGATATATTAATAATGAACCAACAGATTCATCTTTTTGCCTTACCTGGAAAAGGGTATCTTTGGTGTTTCTTGCCTTGGATAACTTTTAATTAACAAAGAATTACATAACAGACACCATTGTCTAAGTTGATAAATGGAAGAAGCATTTTGAAATAAAATTTTTATTCTGTTAACAGCAATTTAATATAGCTTTAATTCTGTAGATAATAAAAGCTACTTCTTTTCCCTCTGGCTGAAATAAGTAGATTATGTAAGTTCTGCCTATTTTAAGTTTGGCTTCCTTTTTTTTTTTTTCTTTCAGTAATTCTGGTCAAAATGGTCCAGGCCAAACGGAAAATGATCAACATGTAATTACCTGTCTGAAGGGACTTTGGTTTAAAGGAGTAAACATAAACCACTGTCCTCTTTACCTCTAGTAACTCACTGAAGAATGTTGTCATGATTTTGTCTGGCCTAGGCTTTGAGTATTGCTTTTGGTTTCAAAGTAAAGGATCAAAGAAAGTGTTGCCACCCCTTCTCTCATTTGGTCCTTTCCCTGTGCCCCCTCTCCTTCCTTGTCTGTGGTAGAGGAATTCTCTACCAGTGGTGGGGAAAACCGCTTCGGTTGGGGTCCTCACGAGGGAGGACTCATATAGATCTGAGCATTGATTCTAAACCAGCAGGAAAACCCGGCAGGCTGGTGAGGATGCGTCCCCGTGGCTGCCCTCCCGCGCGGGGTTTACCAGGTGCCCGTCTTCCCCGTGTGCTGGCACCGTGTGCCATCTGCGGCAGAGCCTGCAGTTCAAGACTCTCCAAAAGGGCAAGAGTGTTCTGCCCGTGAGTCAGAATTTGCTGGGCCAGTGCCTCCCGGGAGGCGGAGCCTGACTTTCGTGTGTGTACATGAAGAGAACTTTTAACTTTTGTTTCCTCAAGGCATCTGTGTGAAGGGACTTTTCTGTTTGTTGTAATAACTTGAGATGAAGTGTTCGAAAGTAGGAGAGAACAATCTAACATTAAGCCATCACCTAAAATACAGTAATTTTGAGTTAATCTCCTTAGATGATAGACTACATATTTAGGCCAGTTCATGGCTGTTGGCATATACTTGAAAACTTTTCATTTTGCCACAAGGAGCCCTTTCTCACTTTTAATTATGGCATAAGAATAAATCTGATTAAGATTTTCAACCTAGGAATCCTTTCTGTTAACCTTGTGGCAGTTTCCCACTGTGCCCCCTGGCGCTGAGGACGAGGGACAGTGATGTAACTCACTGTCACAGTTCTGCTGGTGTGCCTTAGCTTTATCTTGGGTCCTCAAGCACTGAGGTGGTTATTTCTGGCTTCAGATGATAAGCTCAAATTCTACCTGAGAATTTTACAGGATCAAACATGGAGCCGGGCTTCAGTTAGGCTGTTGGGCAGATCGCCTACCCTGTCGGTCTGGGAGCTGCATCCTAACGAAACCCTAACTGTCCAGACTCCTCCTTATGCACACTCACATATAGATACCTCTAGATTTACGTGATTGGTCTGAGATTTTTACCCCGACGATACCCAGATGATATTCACCTGTTTCTGTATACAGCTTTTCATCCAGCTAAGAGGTTCAATTCTTAATGTGATTGCTCTGCACAAGGTTAGATAATCACAGAATCAGCATGGAAATATCTAAAGGTATTTCATATTCTTAGATCCATAGTTTAAAGTAGTGTAAGTAAGTTGGAAACAGCTAATTAATTGTAAACAGGAAATCAGGTCAGTTTTACAAAAAAAGATTCATAGAGTTACCAAAAATAAATAATAATGGAATGTATAGTTCTTCAGGGAAAATCAGCTTTCAGTTACTCTTGACAATCTGGGAATTTATTCATCCAAGAGAAAAATGGCTAAGGAAATAAATAGGCAATACAGAAAAGAAAAGATACAAATGACCAATATGTGGAAGAAAAATATTATTATTTGTAATCAAAGAAATGAAATTCTACAATAAAAATCTATGTTAACCTAGTAGACTTAAAATAATTTAAAAGAGGAGCGTCTGGGTGGCTCAGTCGGTTAAGTAACTGACTTCAGCACAGGTCATGATCTCCTGGTTCATGAGGTTGAGCCCAACATCGGGCTCTGTGCTGTCCGTGTGGAGCCTGCTTGGAGACCTCTCTCTCCCCCTCTCTCTGCCTCTGCCCCATGCATGTGTGCAGGAGGAAACTGATACTGTCCTGCCCGGGGCAGCTGGGCAGTGCCAAAATACACAAGACCTTTTGACCAGGCAAATCTGCTTTTCGGCATTTATGCACAAAGATGTATGTATAAGAATGCCTACCAAAGCTTTGTGGCTTATAATAGGAAAAAAGGTTATAAATAAATGTCAGTAGGCGGCCAGTTAAATAAAAGAATACTCTTCAGCCGTTAGGAGCAATGAACTATACTTCTATTTTATACTTCTTATTAAATAAAGTCACGTTACTAAACAGTAGTATAGTGTCCCGAATATGTGTGTGTGTGTTCATGTTTTTCCACTGTTGTAGGGGATAATGATAATGGATTATTTTATTCTTAGGAAAAAGATTAAGTGGATTAAAAGATGAAAGCACTCAACAGTGTCAGTACAGGGGGGGGAAGCAGTGTCTGTTCTTCTAAACACGATCCCTTACCATCACTTGGCCATGCCCGGAGTTTTCTCTAACTTAAATATGTGGCTTTGCCTAATGGCTTTATCTGAAAACTTAAATAGTGCAAATTGGGACTAGGCAAACCAAGAATTTCTGCCTGTGGGACCTTACAGGATTTTGTGAACTGTGGTAAGAAACATTTTCCTGTTAGCAGAGTGATTTGTGTGTTTAATAAACGTAAAGTATTGTCACTGTGCTAAGCTAGCACCTGGATTTCTTTACAGAAGAAACTGAACAAAGGCACCCAGTACATGCCACCCGTGTGGTCCAGACTCCTCTAAACTAGACAGCCTGTTACACTAGAGCAACAGGAAACTCTTGCTACTAAAATCTTGGGTTTATCATTGTTACTGTTACAATTTAGTTCTATTTTTAAACTTAGAAACCAGTAAGTTTGATGTAGTTGCCAATTTTTTTTACAATTTTAACCGCATCTCTCCCACATTTGCTCATTTGCTGAGGGATAGAACTCTTACAGTAAATGAAAGGCCGCAGGTGACTTGTGTGGTGGTCTGGCCTCTTTAAGCAGAAAGGCCACTGCAGGTTACTAACAAGGAGCTTCATCAGCCTCTGCCTGTCCCCTGCTCCCCAGTCTTGTTTGTCAACTTCACTGGTCTGTGTAGCGTGCCATCTACTCAGTTTGCTCTTTTATATACTTTGGATTAGAAAAACTTTGAATTTTTTGAAAATTTTTGAATCAGAGTCAGCACTGATTTTCCAGTTAAGGAATTAGAAGCTATGAAATCTTTATTCCAAAGTAAGACAAAACACTTATCTTTTACTCTAGTCAGTAGTGACTTTCCTGGTCTTTATGATACGGGCTTTTCCATTTTTGCTGATGTCAGTTCACTGAAGGAAATGAATTTAGTATGAATAGCTCCCCAAAGGGGAAAGGAAAGAAATTACTACCTTCCCTCTACCCACACTAACAATCTAGAGTAACTGCTCCCAGCAAAGGGAAGCACTCACTAGAGGTCCCCACAGTGAATAAAGTGAGGGCTCCTAGGGGAAACTTTGCGTCTGTCCCACAGAACAAGAGCCGCATGTTCCGGGTGCAGTTTAGCGGAGGGTCCAGGGAGCAGGCGCTGGAGCGCTGCCGCAGCTGCGTGCAGAAGCTGGCCCAGTACGTGACCGTCCAGGAGCCCGACGGGGTCGGCCCGGAGCTTGGGCCGAGGCCCAGCCTGCTGGGGGCAGGCGACAGCCAAGGGGAGGACTGTGCACGGCACATCCCACCGCAGCACCGGGTAAGTAGGCCAGTGTGTAGGCTGATTGAGCAACCTCTCAGAGTATTGCTTTGTGGGGTCTATCCAGTTTGTAGGTTAAAAGATACCTAATGTTGAGTGACGTATCTTTTTTAAAAATTTTAATGTTGATATGTTTGCACTCATAGGTCTGGCAGGAAAACAGGAGAAACCGAATGGAGGACCAGGGGGAGGGGAAGGGGGAAAAAGAGATGGGGAGAGAGAGGGACGCAAAACTTGAGAGACTATTGAATACTGAAAACGAACTGAGGGGTGAAGGGGAAGGGGG
>PJEM01013426.1:19815-34464 GCA_004023845.1 Helogale parvula | reverse complement strand
CCGGTGGCGGGCAGGAGTTGGCCCGAGGGCCGTAGTCTGCCCACCCCCGGCCCAGGACACAGCTCTGGAGTCAGGAGCCGCAGAGGTCAGAGGCCCACCGGTGGGTGGTCTGTGAGGCTGGGGTGGCCCTGGAGCCTGCCTGGCCGCCTGCCCCCCCCCCCCCACCGCCCTCTCCCCCTTGCAGTCCCTCTGCGGGGGCCCTGGTATGGGTGGCTCTGGGAGACTTTTCTGGGGGACTAGTTCCTCTTGGGAAGGCCCTGTCCCAGGTGGTGGTCCTGCCCGATGGGAACAAGGAGACGCCCCCAGCCTCACACGCTGGCCTCCCAGCCCTGGGTCTGGGCGAGACCCCAGGGGCCTGGGCCTTTGTGACGGCACGCCCTTCGAGGGGCGTCACCAGACCCCAGAAAGGACTGGGTTTGCTAAGAGGCGGCCTCGGGCTGTGGGCAGAACGTCCACATGTCCATGCCTGGATGTCCTGTGCGGGGGCAAGGCCAGGGCCGTATATTCCCACCAGACTCCGCCTCGCGCTGGCTCCGTGCAACCCTGGCCACAGTCTTCCCGGAAGGGCGGCTGGGTCCCGAGTGGGCGGGGTGTCAGACATCCTAGGGATGAAGGGAGGGCATCTGAGCAATCCTAGGGTGTGCTGGAGGTTTCGTTTTCCAAAAACTGTGATGTTTTAAAGAATGTTTAATTTGTAAAAACTGTGAATCACTAACCCTTGACTCTCTTTTTCACCAAGAAGAACGTCGTACTGTTGGAAACCGGGCCTTCCCCGCACAGCATGGGCTTCGTGGGCTTGGAGGCGCGGGCTCCCGAGGGCCACCTGGCTGTGCCCCCGCCCCCAGCCCTGGGCGCGAGGGCCTTACACCCTGGCAGCCGCATCTGGTTGCAAAGGAGCCGTGTGTGCCTCTGAGCCGGCGGAGGGGAAGACCCCACGCCCTGGTGCAGGGGCGCGGCGGGACTGAGGCCCGCGGCACGGACGAAGGGGCCCGTGAACACCTGACTCTCGGGGAGTCGGGGCCGAGGCCGTGTCACGGAGGGGCCGGGGCTCGGGGGCAGACCTGGCGCCGCCGTGAGCGCACGTGGCAGAGACGCGCGTGTGCGCCTGCGCCGCGGGGACGAGCACCCGCTTGCGTGGTGCGGAGGCCGGAGCAGCTCGGTGGCCGTTCACGTGTCCCTGGCCGCGCTTCGGGGGCCCCTGTCGCTGACGCCGGTCCCACCGTCATGTTCACGTTGCAGACAAAGCCGATGAGATCATGCCGGCCGCCAAGCCGTCCCGCCAAGCTGATAACGTGGCCGTGGAGTCCAGGGTGGCCACCATCAAGCAGCGGCCCACCAGCCGGTGCTTCCCGTCCGTCTCCGACATGAACGTGAGTGGCCGTCCCCGCGCCGGCAGCTCCCAGCTACGGCAACACCCGGAAACGACCCCCCAGCGGATAGGCTAGCCTGGGGTAGCGCACATTAAACCAGACCCACCTGCCAGTGTGGGACCCGCATCACCCCCAGAACCCGGGAAGGGGGTCCCACAAGGTCTGCCCCCGCCCCTGCAGGGTCAGCCCCGGCCCCGCCTCCCCATCCTTGCCGGCTGCCTCATCTGGGCGGCGCCTCACCACATCCAGAGCCCCACGCTGGCCCAGCCCCGGGCCCCGGGCACACACTACACTAGGAGACAGCCTGGGGCCCAGGCACAGGACGCCCAGGGGCTCAGGCTCATGTTTCCAGTGGGCCCAGCGTCCCTCCGAAGCCACAGGCTGCGGGCAGCCAGTAAGCCCAGCGTCACAGGCGAGGAAGCAGCGGCCTGGGCAGGGGCCGCACAAGAACCTGTCTCCCAAGTGCACAAGGGGGGCTGAGGGCTCCCCCGGGGCCGGCTCCCCTTGTCCTGTGCGGTGGGCCAGCGTTATGGACCCATTTCATGGAGGAGGGAAACAGAGGTTCCTGCACTACCCACCCCCCCCCCAACAGAGTGCACCTTCCTACCGAGCATCTGCCCTGGCCCCTTCTCAGACGAGTCGGACAGCCAGGGCCCCTCAAGGCACGCTGGCATTTAGAGGGCAGCAGCTGGCGGGGAGCGTCCCGCCAGAGTCTCTTCCAGCCCTGAGGCCGGTATGTCCTATCAGCCTCGGCAGACACAGCTTGCTCCTGGGGGAGCAGCACGGGGGGCCGTGTGACAGGTGCGCACAGGGGCCTCCGTGCCACCCTCTGGGCCCGCTGGCCCCGGGTGGCGCTGGCCGGGGCTCGCCTCACGCCGGGGCCTCTGGTTTGCAGTCCGTGTACGAACGACAGGGGATCGCCGTCATGACGCCCACCGTTCCCGGGAGCCCGAAGGGCCCGTTCCTGGGCCTCCCCAGAGGTACGATGCGAAGGCAGAAATCAATAGGTAAGAAGCACAGCCTCCACCCACAGAGGTTGCCCCTGGCTCTCAGAGAAGCCCTCAGAGCCTCCTGGGTAGAGCTGCCCACGGGGTCTGCCCCCTGGAGGGCCCTTTAGACTGAAACTCTTCTACCTGCTGGAAATGACCATGCAGCCTTGCAGGCTGAGTGGCCCTCGCTGATGCCAGCGGGGCAGTGTCAGGAGGGAGGCAGGGGCAGACTGGGCTGGTGCAGGAACCGGCCCCCCCCCCCCCCCCGCTCCAGCCCTGCGGGAGCCAGAGCAGCAGGTGGAGGCGGTTGCCTGCTCAACACGACCCCCACATTCCCCAAACCGCCCTGGCCACTGCCACGTCCCCCTCGGGAGAGCTCAGTGGACACACTTCCAAGGGTGGTTGGGCCCGGTCCCAGACACTGATGCACGTTACGTCCTGCGTGTCATGGAAAGCCGCATGCCTTCTTGTTCGTGTCCCAGTGATACTGACAGTTGCTTCTAGGCACGGCGAACGTGGCCCTGCCGGACAGCCCCCTAGGCGATAACCCAACACCATCGGTACCGCTAGAGTCTCAGAGGAGCTGGGCCACTGCCGGACACGGCCAGCCCTCGGGGACGCTGCAGGGTGGGTTCTGGATGCGCCTCCTGGCTCCTCCATCACTAGTGTGCGGTGGCTCGCGGCAGGCCGTGACCTGGTGGCGGTGGCGTCTGCTGCTCCTAAACCCTGCCCACCCCAGGGGCTCAGGGCCACCGCAAAGTAGCGTAGACGCCACGTCGCACCCCTGACTCTGTAAGTGGTTAATAACAATTCATTTCCTCCTGTCAGACAGCAGAATCTTTCTATCAGGTCAGTGAACCTCACAGCTTGGAGTCTAGTCTGAATGTGACCCCACACTTGCTCTATCAGGCGTATTCTTAAATTATGACTCCTGGGGAGTGCTACTGTCGGCACCCACGTGTTAGCAATAGGTCAAGGCCTCGGGGCGATCCGGCTGTTCGCTGCCGAGATGCCCCCCACCCCAGGAGTATGTTAAATTGGGAATACGCTTATCGAATGGAAACTTTCATTGGAACAAGTTACCGTAGTTTGTCCTAGATTTTTTGATTTGAAGTGATCCATTCTGTCACCTCCCTGAGCAAACCCGCATGCCCCCCAAGTGAGCTCCCGGTGCCTCCCATCCGTCGCTGTCTGTGTCTGTGTTTTGCTTCCGTCTCCTTGAGTGCATTCTGTTGATGTTTTGGGGTCTCGGGCAGTTGGAAGAGGTCTGGAAAGCCTGCCCAGGCGGCGCACACAGGGGCTCGGGCCCCTTGGCACTGTTACACACGACATCACCAGGTGGGGTCCTGTCCAGGTCGGCCGGATGTCGACCCCACTTAATTCTGATGCTAGGAAACTGCCCGGCCCAGGGGGTCTTAGGTGGGACCCAGAGGTGCTCCTGAGGCCAGTGGCCCAGGGTCTGCTCAGGAAGCTGCTCTGGGCTTAAGCAGGGGAGTGGGGGGGTGGGCGGGGGCTAAGGAGAAGTCTGGGTCCCTCTCCTCACTGGCGTGTGGCAGAGCCTCGTGGCCATGCCCCTGACGGCCCGGGAGCGCCAATACCCTCAAGTCCTCAGGTGGCCCTGATTAGTCGGGCAGTGAAACGGGGTCCCTGTCACGTGGGTGAGGCCAGCTCCATCGCCCAGTCAACATGACTGTGGCACGTCAGTCAACACAGCGGTACCCTCACCTTCATCTCTGACGGGCAGCGTGACAGCCTCGGCCCCCAGACCCCCTGCCCCAAACACTCCCCGGGGCCCTGGCCAGGCCTCAAAGGACAGACACCCCTGATCCGCGCAGTCTCGACGCTCGCTCACTCGCACACGCGCATGCGCACACGGCTCGCTGCCCTGGGTGCCCCGCCTAGCCCCGCACACCCCTCACGCCTTTGCTCTGGGCACCACAAGCAGAACATCTCAACAGCATGCACTCAGGGCATCCCAGTGCCTCTCCCTGTTTTCTTTTCTTTCCTTTTTTCCCTTTTCCTCGTGGGGGGCTCGGATGGGCCACGTAAGCCCCGGGCATTGTGGCTTGTGCTGTGCTCTGTGAACAAGCGTGCACCGTGCTCCGTTGTGAGGGTGCAAGACGTGGTGTGCCGTGCCGGCCCGGGAGCGTGGGGGGGCGTTGGCATCATGGCTGGAAACTAAGTCCGCCTTCTCCTTGCAGGAATAACGGAGGAAGAGCGGCAATTTCTGGCCCCTCCGATGCTGAAGTTCACCAGAAGCCTGTCCATGCCGGACACCTCGGAGGACATCCCTCCCCCGCCGCAGTCCGTGCCCCCGTCCCCGCCGCCCCCTTCCCCCACCGCCTACAACTGCCCCAAGTCCCCGACCCCAAGAGTCTACGGGACCATCAAGCCGGCGTTCAACCAGAACGCCGCCGCCAAGGTGCCCCCCGCGGCCCGCTCGGACACGGTGGCCGCGGTGATGCGGGACAAGGGCCTGCACTACAGGAGGGAGCTGGACCGCTACTCCCTGGACTCCGAGGACCTGTACAGCCGCAGCGCCGCCGCCCAGGCCAACTTCCGCAGCAAGAGGGGCCAGATGCCCGAGAACCCGTACTCGGAGGTGGGCAGGGTGGCCAGCAAAGCCGTGTACGTGCCGGCCAAGCCCGCGCGGCGGAAGGGCATGCTGGTGAAGCAGTCCAATGTGGAGGACAGCCCCGAGAAGACGTGCTCCATCCCCATCCCCACCATCATCGTCAAGGAGCCCTCCACCAGCAGCAGCGGCAAGAGCAGCCAGGGCAGCAGCACCGAGATCGAGCCCCAGGCCTCCGAGCAGCCGGGCCAGCTGCGGCCCGACGACAGCCTGGCCGCCAGCAGCCCCTTCGCCGCTGCCATCGCCGGGGCCGTCCGCGACCGGGAGAAGCGGCTGGAAGCCAGGCGCAACTCCCCGGCCTTCCTGTCCACAGACCTGGGGGACGAGGACGTGGGGCTGGGGCCGCCTGCGCCCCACGTGCGCTCCTCCAACTTCCCCGAGGAGGCCGACTTCGGCGAGGAGGGTGGCGCCGAGCCACTGTCGTTGCCCATGCCGGTGCCGGTGCCGGTGCCGGTGCCGGCGCCCAGGGAGCCTGAGAACCACTTCATGGGTGGAGGCGAGGCTGCAGCTCAGGGGGAGGCCGGCAGGCCGCTCAATTCCACACCCAAAGCCAAGGGCCCCGACAGCAGCCCTGCGGTGCCCCCCAAGAGCAGCGGCACGCCCGGCCCCGAGAATTACGTCCACCCGCTCACGGGGAGGCTGCTGGACCCCAGCTCCCCACTGGCCCTGGCGCTCTCTGCAAGGGACCGAGCCATGAAGGAGTCCCAGCAGGGCACCAAGGGGGAGGCCCCCAAGGCCGACCTCCACAAACCTCTCTACATCGATACCAAAATGCGGCCCAGCGTGGAAGCAGGCTTCCCTACGGTCACCAGGCAGAACACGCGGGGGCCCCTGAGGCGGCAGGAGACGGAGAACAAGTACGAGACGGAGCTGGGCCGGGAGCGGAAGGGCGAGGACAGGAAGAACACGCTCATCGACATCGTGGACACGTCCCGGCAGAGGTCGGCCGGCCTGCTCATGGTCCACACCGTGGACGCCGCCAAGGCCGGCCGCCTGCTGGAGGAGGAGGCAGAGAGCGCCGACGCGGAGGCCCAGCCCGACGACTCGCTGTCCGAGGTGCCAGAAGGCGCTCCCGAAACCGAAGGTGCTTTACAGATCTCCGCCAGCCCCGAGCCCGCCGCCGCCGCCGCGCCCGGCAGGACCATCGTGGCCGCGGGCTCCGTGGAAGAGGCGGTGATCTTGCCATTCCGCATCCCTCCTCCCCCTCTGGCATCCGTGGATTTGGATGAGGATTTTATTTTTACAGAGCCATTGCCTCCCCCCCTGGAATTTGCAAATAGTTTTGATATCCCCGATGACCGCATCGCTTCCGTCCCCGCTCTCACGGACTTGGTCAAGCAGAAGAAACATGACCCCTCCCAGCCCTCTCCGTTGAACCCCAGCCAACCAGCCAACTGTGCAGACAGTAAGAAGCCGGCTAGCCTCTCCAACTGCCTGCCCACCACGTTCCTGCCGCCCCCCGAGAACTTTGATGCGGTCACGGACTCCGGGATCGAGGAGGTGGACAGCCGCAGCAGCAGCGACCACCACCTCGAGACGACCAGCACCATCTCCACGGTGTCCAGCATGTCCACCCTGTCCTCCGAGGGCGGGGACAACGTGGACACCTGCACAGTCTATGCAGACGGGCAAGCGTTTACGGTGGACAAGCCCCCAGTACCTCCGAAGCCAAAAGTGAAACCCATCATTCCCAAGAGCAATGCACTTTATCAGGACGCGCTGGCGGAAGAAGACGCGGAGACCTTTGTCATCCCTCCCCCCGCGCCCCCGCCGCCACCAGGCAGCGCCCAGCCTGGGGCCATAAAGGTGACACCGCCAAGGACCTCCAAGTTGTGGGGTGACGTCTCAGAGGTCAGAAGCCCGATTCGCTCAGGCCCAAAGGCAAACGTGATCAGTGAATTGAACTCAATCCTGCAGCAAATGAACCGAGAGAAATCGGCAAAGCCGGGGGAAGGCCTGGATTCGCCCACGGGAACCAAGGCCGCCAGCCTCGCTCCCAGGTAAGTGCCACCGTTGGCTTAGACACCAGACTGCCCCGCACCAGCTTTCCCGTCGCGTCCAGTCGGTGCTGAGCAGGAAATGCCCTCAGGGAGCACCCAGGCGGACGTGTGCCGGCCACACCTGCTACACTGACATGTGGGTTCCTCTCCCCTCGTCTCCTGGACACCAGCACAGCCGAGTGCGGACCACAGCCATGCGGGCAGGACGTGGCGCTCCCAAGGTCAGACTGCGCTAAGAGGCGGCCAGCCACACAAGGCCATCCCCGCCCTGGCTTCGGGCCCTGTGGTTCCACGTCCTCCACAGCCTTGCCAGGACCCCCTGCAAGGCCGCTCCGGGGCCTCGAAGAGGCCAAAACTGATGAGCTCCACCACGCTGGTTGCAGGGGGGTAGCCACGCCAATGGAGAGTGAGTGGGTCGGCAGCGTGTGCACATGTGTGTGTGACTGAGTGTGCGTGGATCCTTCTCGCCTCCTCCCGTCGCTGACTGGCTGGAGGGCTGGGGAGGAGCCGGCTGTGGCTTCGCTAGTGAGCGCAGAGGGACATGAATCCCCCCACCCCGGCCCTCCCCTTCCCAGCCGGCGTCACGAAGGAGGCGTCCGCCTGACCATGGGGCACCCAGTGTTTCACACGGAGTTCAAGGTGCGGCCGTTGTGGCTGGAGACACAACACGAGGGGCCACATGCAAGGCTCCACCCAGGTGTACCACGCTCCAGGCAGGCCTCTGGCCGTCCGCCCAGAGCGCTGGGGTGATTCTCCCCAGACCCTGACGGTGCGGGTGCTCTCCCCTCCGTTTTGGGAACCCGCTCCCGGGTCTTGACACGTAACAAATGAGCCTCTCTTTGTACTCCTGCCGGAGAGGCGTCTGACCCAAGTGTCCTGGGCCGCTAACCAGCAACGCCGCGCCAGCACCGAGCGGGCAGGTGCGGGCCGAGAGCCCCGCCTGCCCCGCCGGCTTCCCGCATGGACGCACACAGGGCACCCGGGTGGCTCCTGTCAGGCTCAGAGAACCACTGATCGGCCAGCTGGGGTAGGAAGCAGCACACTGACGCCATCTTTTAGCGGATGGTCTGCCGCTAACTGTGACATTCAAATAGTACCTCCGGGTGGAGAGAGTGTGCAAAAAGACCGCATTTCTGGTGGACATCTACGCACACATAACTTCAAACAGCAGAAGCTCGAAAGTCCTAAAGGACTTACAGACGGTCAGGCTTGCCCTCTCCCCTTAGGGAGGGATCCAGCTCTTCCGCGCTGCCTGACGTGAGAGCCCCAGTGTACAGATGCTTTCTCCTGGCGTCTCCTGTCACACTGAGCGCCGGCGCGTGAGTGAAGCACCCTGAGGGCAGCTGACTGGGGAGCAGGGGGACGGTAGCGACTCTCCGTTCTCCAGGAAGAGGGACTGAGACACTGAGCTACAGGTCCCCGCACGCATCAGCAGGCCGAGCGGGGACTTGGCCTGAAGTCTCCGCCTGCTGCTTCGCCTCCTTAGCCACATCTGAGCACAGGAGAGTCTGCACGGTTCACCTCCTCCACGCCTTCTGCAACTGGCAGAACCCCCGGGGGCAGGGGGAGTGGGTCTAGAGCTTCCCACTCCCCTAGCGGGGCGGGGCCTCGGAGCACACGTGACCTGGCAGAGCCCCGCTGGACCCCTGCAGCGAGGCTGCAGGACAGGACCCTGCCAGACCTCTGCAGAGTGGCTGCAGGACGGAACCCCGCGGGACCCCTGCAGAGTGGCTGCTGGATGGACCCCGTCCAAGCCACCTCCGGTCTGTCCTATTTATAAGCCGGCTCACTGGCAACGCCAACATCAGCTGGTACCTGTGCCGGCCTCACCAGATGTTGGGCCCTGTGTTCCGCAGGGCCTGCACTTCTGTCCGTCTGCACAGGAGCAGCCTGGAGGCCGGGAGGGGGAGTGCTCCGCCAGGGGAGCACTTCCACTGGAAGGCAAAGCCAGACCTCCGACCCAGGGAGCATCTCAGGGTCCGACTCCGGAGCTGCCGGGGACGCCAGAGATCAGCCTGGAAGGAGGGCGCGGCTGGCCAACCCATCCATGACCGCGGGGCTAAGCTCGCCAAGGCCGGCTCACCGGAGCCCCGCTGCATGCCCAAGGCCACCTCTCTGCTTCACAGGCCAGTCACCAGGTGGCCTCTGGCACTGCCCAGCACCCAGAGGCTGCGTCCTCTTTTCTGCCCTCAGCCAAGGGTGACACTGAGTTGGAACTAGGCCTCCAATGACCCTGAGGCCCAAGGACGAAGAGGAAGGTCATCGCTTGTGGGCGCTACACTGGGCCCTCTGCCGGCTACCGAGGAGACTTGCTGGTCTCACAGCCTCACCAGGCAAAGCCCTAAGTGGATGTGGGCTGCTGACAAGGGTGCAGCAGGTGACAGCCCCGGGTAGCGGGAGGCGCGGACCTGCGATGAAGGGCATCCTCCTGAGGACAGGGAAAGGCTTTTCCAGGGAGGCGGAGGAGCAGCCGTGTGCACGAATCCTGTCCCCACAGAAACGGCTATGAGCTCCTGAGGGCGGAGGTCTGGAGCTCACCTCTTTGGGGTCACCTGCCCCCCCTTGGGTCCTTCTTAACAAGTGAGGTGAGACCCCTCACTTCTCGCCAGAGCCCAGGGTGGGACAGGGACGCCGAGAGTGAGGAGATCACACGTGTGTCCGTTCGCTCAGATCAGAGAGGACACAGGTCTCAGAGCGGGCAGCCGTGGTGTGAGGCAGTGAACGTGTGGGGACTCGGCAGAGCCCGGCCGTTCCCGGGAAGCTCAGAGGCAGGTGACAGCCAGGCCGCCCTCCCTTCACAGCACGCGGAGGGTCCCCACGAGCGGTGACCTCCCCACCTCGCAGTGCCTGATGTTTTGCCTGCAGTCCCGTGGCGAGGGCTGGCTGCCCCGGGGCAGAGCTGGGAGGCGACGGGATGCCATCCTTGGGCCCGAAGTCTCACTGGCCAGGCATCCCTGGGCTGCAGTGTCGTGGGAACCAGTGCCAACCAGTGCCAGGCCAGAAGGCTGAGAGGAGCAGGAGGGGTGCACGCCCGCAGGGGCCCGGGCCCTTGGACGCTGGGCAGCAGACGCACGGTGACTGTCTCTCCTGCGCCTCGGGACGCACCCCCCGGACCGGCAGACATTCCAGGTCTCTCCGCCTCTAGGGAGCTCCCTCGCAGGGGGCAGTGGACAGTGAGTGACGGCACAAGCCCAGAGCACAGCAAGTGCTACAGGAACGAAGCGTGTTCACCAGTCAGAGTGCATGTGGACAGGAAGGAGGTGACCGTCCTTGAGGAAGGGACCTCTGAAGGACCGGACATACGTGCGGAAACCCAGGAGCATCCCAGGGGACAGCAAGCACCAAGTTCAGAGGCCAGAGAGTGCTTTCCACACCAAAGAAACCGAAGCCCCCAGCCAGGGAGGGCTGGCAGGCCGTGGGGGGCGGCAGGACTGTGTTCTGAGCGACGGCGCCTTCCCGGGCTTCGCCTGACCTCACCTGCGGGTGTGGAGGTCACCGGCAGCCGTCCAGCCAGGCGGCCCTCACGGAGGCACAGGTGTCCTCCGCAGGCCGGCGGTCCCGCGCTCTGCAGACAATGGGGTGGATCCGAAGGCCAAGTGCCTCAAGAACGCAAGATAGCAGCTCAGTTGGCCTGACTTACACGCTTCGACTGGCAGCCCAGACGTGGTTTTCAGAGCGAGATTCTCGTGCTGCTCTTTGTCCAGTGTCCCCAACAGCCCCAGAAAGTCAGTCTCACTGTGACCCTCGGTGTGCTGGGAGGAATAGGGCAGCGTAAGCCTGTGGTGGTCCCCCTTTGGCTCCCCATCCGGGAGGCCTGGCCTCAGCTGGGTCCCAAGGCCCCTCCAGATCACATACCCTTCCGGGGGGGTGGGGGGGGCGCCCAGAGGGAACGTGGACCTGGCCCTCCCCTCCCAGACACACAGATGGGCTCATGGGGGAGGGAAGTCATCCTCCGGAGGCCCCAGGCGTGGGGGTCCAGGCTTGCCTGGAGGTGTGGGCAGGGCCCGGCTCCCCAGGAAAGTCACTCTCAAGCTTCTGGCTGCCCTCACCTCGCCCCTGCCTCCAGCTCTAGAGCGGCTCTGCGGTATTATCCTGAGAGCCTCCTGGTTTTAAAATGAATCAATTTGGGTTGTTAAAAAATTATTTGTGCCCAGCTGGTCCCAGAGCACAGACTTCAAAACTGGCTCAATAATACAAGCTGCCTACCGGCATTTTCATGACCTCAGCACCGTCACACCGGCTTGTCGTTTCACGGCCCCCAACTGAAATGTTAAGGGGATGTCAGTGTAGACAATTAGTCAAGAGCTACTTCCAGGGGCTCGTGAAACTTGCTTTCGCTGCGTTTTTGCAACCTCGGAGAGGGTCCTTCCGGCCGGGCTGCAGGCTCCCCCGTGCCCACCCGACCACCCAGCGCGAGCCGGTTCTCAGGCTCTCTTTCCAGTCTGGACGTTAGGATTAGTATGCAGGAGCGCATCGGGGGCGCCTTCCTGACCTGCACGGACCCCAACATTCACACCCAGTCTGGCTCCTGTAACCTCAGTCATGTCACTTAACGTGCCGATCGGGAAATGGGCTCGACAGTGCCCCCCGCCATCCAGGCAGCACTGACTGCACCCCGACGGAGGGCCAGGGCCCGGGCACTGCAGACAGACCGGGGCCCCTCGCAGTGCTCAGGGCGCGGGGCGGCTGTGAGGACGGGGCATCAGAGGCAGCAACGGGCCCCAGCGTGGAGCCAGGGAGAGACACGGACGGCAGCGCCCGGGCCCTGCTTCTCCCCCACGTCCCCATCTTTGTAACACCCCGCCTGTCCGGGTGCCATGCCGACAGTCACTTAACAAGGGGCAATCTGGTGCCAGACGGGTTTGGAGCCCTTGCCCCGGCTCGCACACAGGACAGCAGATATGGCGAGCCTGTGTCCCTGGGTGGCCTCTGGCCCCCAGTCAGTGGCGGCTGTTCCGGAGCCGGACGGAATCTGTAACCACAGTGAAAAAGCCACTGGAACTTGCCCTCCCCCACCCGGTCTCGGTACTGACTGGCGACACAGTAGCGCGTCTCTGGGTGTGGCGGTGACCTCTCATTTCTTGCTTGCATTCTGTTTCCACACGGACCTGACCTAAAAGGCAGCAGAGGGAGTGCTGACCCGAGAGAGGCGCGTGCGTGTGCGGCCTGTGTTCCAGCGCAGGGCCACAGACCCCTGCGCGTCGCCCCCGGGACCAGCGGCTGCTTAGCGACGCAGTGCTCTCTGCGGCCAGGACCCGCTGAGCGGCGTCGGCGCCGTGAGCCGGGGCAGCGGAGCCACCGAGGCCTCACGCCGCCTCTCGCGCTCTCTAGGTCCCCTTCCCACGGCCACGCTCTGCAGCGCCGTGGCCCGGCCCCAAGAACGTGGCCCGATCGGACATCCCCCCATTAGGCGCCGGGCCCTCATCTCCTCCGGTGCAGACTCGCAGCGGAGCAGGGTGACCCGCGGGGCGCCCGCCCCCACCGGGAATGCTGCCTCGGCCTTCACTCGCACTGCCAGCGCGGGGCCCAGCTCGGGGCTCGAACTCACAAACCGGCACATCCTGACCAGAGCCCAAACCAAGAGTCAGAGGCTGCACCGAGGAGCCACCCAGGCGCCCCTGTGTTGTCTCTCTTTAACAGGCTTTCCCTGGATGCCTTTCTTCCCTGTATTACACCATCCCAAGCCACAGAAGGCAGGGTGCGGACCGCCCATTCCAACCACGAAAGCGGGGCCCTGGTCACCCTCTGTTCTGGGCTGCCGTGTGGACTGCCCACCTCCTTGACCAAAGAGGGACGGGCATCGGTAGATTTTCAACCAGCATCTGTACCGCTGCCTCCATTCCATCCATCGAAGGAAGCTTCTTTGTTTTAATTTTAATTAATTTTGCAGTGTTGCCTCAAGCCATTCCATTCTGTCATTTCCATGTGCTCTCGTGACGGGTGTTAACAGAAGAGGGTCGTGCTGAACAGCAGTAAGTGCCACGTGCAGAAGTGCCCCGGTCTCTGGTGTGTGCTGCTGTCCCTCTCTGCTGCCTGCCCGTGGGGAGCGGGGGGCTTCTCTGTGCCTCTGATGCCAAACACAGCTTTCATTTAAAAACGCACCCCCCAGCTAGGGGAGACCGCTCTTTGCAGTGGGAGAGCGGTGCTGACCGCCGGCCTCTGGCTCAGAGATGCCCCCCACCATGGGGCCTGAAGGGGACTGGCCCCCCCACACTGTACTTCTGTGCCAGGGCCGCCCGGGGCCGGGGTCCTGGGCGCTGTCACCATGCAGCGTCATCTTCCAAGAAGGCACCCCTGACCGTTACTGCAGGGCAGCACCTGAGCGAGCCTGCTCTTGTGGGAGACTCGCCCACTTTCCAAAACACTGGTCTCCTCCCGCAAAGGTCCTTGGCTCTAACGCCTCAGATCGCCTCTGGCTGAAGCAGCCTTGTATTCACTCATGATTCCACTTCACCCATCTCAGCTTAATTGTTGTCATCAAAGCAGAAGGAATGAGCCTCCCCCCAAACAGACGTGTCCACCGCTGCGGCCCAGGCTGGAATGGGGGTGGGCTCTTTCCATCCCGCTTGGGTATCCAAGTTTGCAGGTTTCTCCCTAAACCCTTGCTGCGTCCACGACCGAGCCCTCCCTCGAGAACCTGGCTCCAGAGACGACAGGTGCCGGCCCCCTCCCCTTGAATGCGGAGCCAGGATGCCAGCAGGGCTCGTTCCTGGTGCTGGGTGACTGAGCCTGACGGCAGCGGACACATCATGTCTACCCACCAGTATAACCCACGCACCAGTGACCAGCACCCCAAGGGTTCTCGACTGAGGCCTCCCGTGTGTAACAGACCCCACATGGACATTCTGGGGGCAGGGGCCCCGTGACACCTGCTGCTCCAGCATCCTGTGTTTGAAGCAGCGACGGCTGCCCCACATGGGGAAGTGCCACGAGGCTTAGGGGCCCCAAGGCAGCACCGGGTGGCTGTCCCCAACTCTGTCAGTGGCACCGAAAACAAACAGCAGCAAAAGAAAATCGAAGGCAGAGCACAGGCAGACCGGGCCTCGTGCCCTGCACCCTCGTGCCCAGCTCCCCCTCCATTTATAGAGCCCCCCCCCAGCACCCCTGTCCCTCTGTCTTCACCACCCAACACGTTAGCAACTGAGCCACTCTGGCTGTGTTCTCAAGCACACCCCCCCACCTCACCGGCTGGGAGGGAGGGGACCCCATCTCACACACAGAGGCTCAAGGCTCAGAACGCACCTACGCTGGGGTTTGGCCAAGCCAGGGTCTGGACATCCCAGGGATCCTTCAGGAAGGGGACAGGTGGTCCACCCACAGTCCTGTGAATGAGCCCAAAAGGCAAGAAAACCCCACAGCTCCTCTCGCCGCCTCCCCAGGGGCTGCGGCTTTCTCAGGGGGGCGGCGTGGATGCGCCTTCGGTTTGGGGGCAGCAGAGGAGTGCGCAAACGGAGCCCAGAGGCTGACGGCCTGAGTGGGCCCTGGCCAGGGCCGGTGAGGGGCCGCGCCTCAAGAGGCCCCTCGGTGCAGACGGGCGCACAGACCAGAGACGCCTCCTCCCCTCAGTCATCCGGCCGCCCCCTCAGGACCAGTAAAGGCAGAGCCTCAAAGATGAGCCCCCCCCCCCCCCCCCCCACCCCCCCCCCCCCCCCCCCCCC